>SCHK01444502.1:0-10031 GCA_004124795.1 Poropuntius huangchuchieni
ATTATTTGACTAATTGACTAAAATAATGAATATGACAAAATACTCATTAAGAATGTATTTTTCTCAGTGGACAAAAACAGTAAAGGTAACACTGGCTATGGGGTGGTGAACAAACCTATGATCACCCTTCTCCATCATAAACTGACAAATGGGACACCCTACAGTCTTGTGCCTATTACTGTCCACATCAAGTGTTTCAGGATAGGATCAGGGCCATGGTAAAGTCTCTTGTCCTCACCTGAGTTTAGTGTTGCAGTAGGCACAGCGGAAGCAGGTGTTGTGATAAATCTGCTGATTCGCTACAAGTTTCTCAAGCGGGTACACGGTCTTAAGGCACATGATGCAGGTTTCACGGACAGGCAAACGGAACATCTACAAGTGCACAAAAAACAAATACAAATGTTTTAGGAAAAAAAAAAACAAAGATATAAAACTAAGCGTTACTAAACTAGAAGATAAAAATAGTAAAGGTTTATATTAATTGAATACTCACCCTAACAGTTTTAGGCTGGTTTTGATCTGGACTTATAACGGAGCCTGTAAAATGAGAGAACAGTGTTGGCGTTTCAGTAAAATTATCTCTAGAGGGCGCTGACTTCCAAATGACTAACAGTACATGTATTTGATAAAACACTGAATTTAATCATAAAATAAAGCACGATCAGTTCTCACTATGTGTCAAAATACTTCAAATACAGTTAAACAGATTAATAACAAGTACAAAATTCACTCATTTGATTTGTACGTATGGTTGCAAGAGACTCACCATTCCTGTCTGAATTGGGACTTTTAATAGTGTTGGATTCAGAGCCCTGCAGATAGAAAGAGACCTAGTAAGCCTACAGTGCCATGATACATTACTACTTAAAAAAAAAAAAAAAAAAAAATTAAACTGCAGTTGTAACCCTTTCTGCTTTCATAATGTGACATCTGACTTATTCAACAAAAATAAAAAAAAAACATGGGAATTGACTGCATCATGAAAAGCAGGAGAAAGATTGAAGTCAGGTTGAAAAATCGAAGGGATTCATATCAGCCAAAAAAGTAAGTCTGATATGGGGTGAGTTGTTCGATGAATGATTATGAAGACAAAAAATGTTTATGCACACAATAAGGCCAGGTTCATAGATTAACAAAAGCAAATAGGGTCTGTTCAATCAAAGTATTTTATGTTGTCAGTTCTCACCACATCAGGAGACACTGGCGGCACATTTTCCTTCTGCTTCCCACTGTGACTGCGGACTTCATTGTCTGCTGGTTCACTCTGCCAGAACCAGGAACACAAAAAGGGAAAAGGTTATCTTTGTGCATGTGCTCCCTTTAATGAACAGTTCACACAAAAATTAGCATTCTGTCATCATTTTATCATCCTGAAGGCATTCCAACCCAAAACTTTAGGATGCAACACAAAATAATCACTTTTTTAACTGATAGATTTTTGCTATTTTCCCATGCAAATGCAATGAATGAGGACCGGAGACATAACACTTCAGAAAAGGGTTATCAAAATGTCATAAAATGGTCTATATGACTATGGACTATATTCTTATATAACTGTAACTAACCTCTATAAAATCTGGCCAAAATTTACTCTCTTTATTATTCTCAGATGATTCTTCGATCTAAATAAACCAGATCAGTCCAATTTATACATTAATCATTAAGATGGGTTTTATGAACTGATTCATTGACTCATTCTTTTCTTTCACAAACGACACAACTCAAAAAGATGTAAGGCCAATGTCAAGATTCTTGTGGATTTTTAGCGACTTAAAAGTTGCATGAAAAGTTTCAGTCTCTGTTCATTTTTTTTTTTGTAATTGGAAAAAAGCACTGTAGAAAGTCAGTCATACGGGTTTGGAACAACATGAGTAAATGNAATTGGAAAAAAGCACTGAAGAAAGTCAGTCATACGGGTTTGGAACAACATGAGTAAATGATGACAGACTTCTCAATTTGGGGTGAACTATTTCTTCAAACCAGATGCAAATAGTGTCATGTCAGCTGAAAGACTGAACATTTGCATGTGATGAAATCATACGGAGTTATAGTAACTGAGGGAGTGTTTATGGTGAAGGGGGGTGGAGGGGGTTGTCACTCACAGTGGGGGAGGAAGGGAAATCGTGCTTAGTCACAGCTGCCTGGTACATGGCCATTCGGTCCCTGAGAGGGGTGGACTCCACCATTTTGACTCCAGAGTCAAGACTTTCTGTGAAGAACGGAAAAGAGTCAGATTAGTCAGTGGGGTCTCTAATAACTCAATGAAATACAATGGAGAACAAAAAAGTACATGTGCCACAAGGTCAAAGTGGGAATGGGAAACAGGAATTTCCAAAGAACTGCCATCAGCACTTTCCAGAAAGTGCATTTGTTACAGTGTTGCAAAAAGGAAGCAGGAAGCTCAAGATGTGAGATCGTGTAACTGAAAACATATTGAACAAGACCGGTGTGTTCGTTTAGTTCTGTACCTTTATCTTCCATGTTTTCGGATCCACTGTCTCCTGTTTTCCCAGGCTCTCTGGACACCTAGAGAGACAAAGAAACGTGTGTTAATGAAGAGTGCTAAGCACAGAACAAAGGACAAAGAGAGCATTAAGAAGTCCTTCAAGTAAATGTGACTAGCCATTTGACACCCATTTTATGACTTGAATGCGAAGCATTTCAGAATGAAACAGGATGTTCAATGTAATTTTATAGACCCAATGCAAACTTGATCTCATTTCCAATCTCTCTTCACAAAAATGTCCTGTTCCTCATACTATCGTGTCCTAGTGGCTGCTAGGGACTGGGTAGTTGCTAAAGTATTGCTAGATGGTTGTTAGAGTATGATGGGTGGTTGCCATGATGTTAATGTTCAGTTGCTAAGGTGTTCTGAGTGTATTTAGCATGTTGCAGTTGGTAGGGTGTTTCAGATGGTTGCTAAGATGTCACCAACTGATCTGGGTGGTTGCTAAGGCATTGCTAAATGGTTGCTAGGGTATTCTGAGTGCCATGGTGTTCTAATGTGGTGGTTAAGGTGTTCTGAATGGTTTTTAAAATGTTGCTTTGTGGCTGCTAGTGTCTTCCAGATGGTTGCTGAGGTGTCGCTAAGTGGCTGCTAAGGTGTTATGCTTATTAAGGCATTGCTAAATAGTTGCTTTGTGGTTTGTTACCACACACTTAAATCTCTATGACATTCTGGTATCTAGATATCTAGTATCACAGACCAGCTTGAGTCCTTCAGGGTTGCCAGATCTGTCTGGCAAAGCCAACCCAATTTACCCTTTGCAAATACCCTCCCGCCTTCCTTACTGTTGCTATGTCTGACAAGCCATGCCACTGTCACGCCACACATCACGTTCTCACACAGTGAAAAGTACATTGCGGATCAAAGATAAAACTGACAGACAAGACAGAGCAAGTTTCTTTGAGTATGAAACAAAGTCTCAGCTTTCAAATTATCTTTTTTTTTTTTTTTTTTTTTTTAAATATTCAAACAATAAATGCCATTTTGTGGCTCTTTAATGTGTCGTGACAGATCGCTGTAGCACGGAGTTTCAAGCGGCACGTGAACCGATCATCTCTTCCTCTATACTAGTTATAGGATGAAATAAACATGAAAGAACATCAGAAGATATCTTGTTTAAACCGCAGAAAGACATCAATACGCATCATTTTTCAAGTTCAAGTCCACAGACGTTAATCCACTCTACTGCCTGGTTTGTTTGTCAGACAAAAATGGCAGATTTTTTCACAACAAAGAAAGGTTCTTCAGATGTTACAGGTTCTTTATCGAACCATTTAGACAAAAGGTTCTTCTGTGGCATCGTGAAGCACCTTTATTTTTAGGAGTGTGGAGTGCGTCTCCAAAAAGCAATTATGATCGCAAGTTCCATCGTTACCAATAAAGTTCAAATGGAACTAACCACCATAGTTATCTAACAATGCTTTTAGGAAACACACCCCCGGGCGGAATATTTCGCTTTAACTCAAAAACAAAACTGCGCAACGTTATGAAAGTATGGGTTTGTTGAAATCCCCCAACCCATGAGCTAAAGTAATACTTTAGTAAACAGCACTAATTAGCAAGGTGACAAGAGACATTTAAAGCCGTGACAGCAGTGTTTAAACATGTCTCCTTCTCTGGCCGGCCAGCTCCTCCACTGGCATCAATAATCCTCTAATGAGCTCTGAGAGAGCTGTGGACAGACACCAGCGTCTGGCTTTACTGCCACAACACCACCACCACATACAGCACAACCGCTTTCATGCAATTCAACACATGGAGACCAGAACAGCCCCTGTTACTGTTACGAAACCCACAACATTAACCCAACAGTTTGAGACCCTGTTGATGTGGCTGAACTGTACGATGTGAAATATTAGATAAAATGACCTGCTTTTGTCACAATGACTGATTCGTAAACTTTTCCGTAAATTATTAATTAAAATCACGGGCAACATTTATAAAGTTCGACATCTGTTCCTGCTTGCTTACAATAATTTAATTTAATAAATCTAGCAATTAAATGGGAGATGGGAAAATATTTCTTTATATAGCCTAGTGATATTACGTCTTAGCTTTTGTTTCAGAATATGACACTTAACAAAAACCATTTACTTTTCAAGTGCCTATAGCAAATACAGTCCTACAACAGTGCAGTCGATCCCAGGACAAACACATCCTCCAAAAAGTCTGCTGTATCCATTGTCATTGTTCTCAGGAAAGCAGCACGACAGGAACTAAAACTGACATCATCCCACCCAACAGAGAGTTTCCACATGTAACAGCAACAGTATCGATCTGAAAGCCACGTGTCTTACCTATTTAAAATCAGTCAGACAACAACGGGCGGTCCGCCGTGATTCCTGGAGATTTACAGAGCCGAGTCTGTCTGCCTAAAGCCCGGCAGTGCTCTGAGAGCAGATTAGAGACGGTGAGCATGCCAGTGTTTTGCTGGCAGCAGCGGGAGAGATGGAGAGGGGGAGGGCTGAGAGGGTGGGGTGGGGTAGGCAGCTGCTTGAACCTCCAAATCCAACAAGGGGGCTGAAACCGGCCCACCCCCAGTCGTGGATTAGCCATCAGCACGGCTGTGGGGGAACCAGCCGGCCAGGCATCAGTGTGGCGTCTCCAGGCTGGTGTGCCGACACCAGGGGAGCGGGAAATAAACACAGTACAAAAGGCAAAGGCAGCGCAGCCATAGGGGGCATCAGCCCAGACAAAAGACCCTCTATTAAATCCAAAACACACAAAAGATGGGAACATCTGAGCCACGGCCTGCCAGAGTAATGAGGAGTGTCCTTATGTTATCAGAGGATCAAATCTGTGACAAAAGATAAAATATATACTACTGTATATCTATCATAAAAAAATAAATAAAAAAAAAATTCAGTACACTTTCATTTCATTTGAAATAAAGTGGCAAATGGAAGATATTTTTAAAAATTTGAGGATTATGCAATATTCAGTCGATACTTATCTATACATTTACACACTATTATTTTATTATTATAATTACACTTTATTATTCTGTTATTTTAGCATCACTGAGATACTATTATATTTTATTAATATTTTGCATCAGTTTTATTTTTATAATTGTCCATTTTCACATTAGCTAAAATTTTACAAATTTGGTTGTTTTTGTCTTTTTTACTAGTTTTTTAATGTTTAGATTTTATTAATTTTTATTTCAGTTTTAGTTTAGTGCATGAACTTTTGTTAACTACATCCACATACACACACACACACATATACATACACACATATAATTCATTATTATTATTGACAAAATATATATTATATAATAATCATTGTAATTTTTAATTTGACAGTTTTAGTCATTTTTAATGTCTAGTTTTAATATTTATTAGTATTATTAGTATTAGTGCATGACGTTTAGTTAACTAATGTATATGTATGTATTATGTATATTATATTATATAAGTTTATACATGTATTATGTATTTTATATTATATTATACACGCACACTTATTATTTATTTATTTATTTATTTATTATTATTATCATTATTTACACAAAATAGCGAAATAATTAGATGAAAACCTGAACTAATGACGCACACTGGATGGTAAAACATCTGCGAAAGTCTAGTTCCTTATGAAATGCGTCCACCCTTCAGACTCCGCACGTCATTACATCTAGTCATATCTGGAACTTCTCTTTATTAACTGCTTTTCTCAGCAGTTCATTACTCAGTTCAGCTCTCAAAAGTAGCCCAAATTTAATATCCAGGGACATTCGTAAAGAAAATCTCTGCAGCAGATTTAAAAATAAATAAAAACTGCTGGAGGAGTTGGATGATGAATTCAAATAATTTCAGTCAGTCTCTCTCCCTCATGACCATCCCTCAGGTTAAAGCAGAGAAGTTTGGTTTTGATGGGAGCGGAGAGCCTGAACCCTGCAGTGATCATGTGGACGTTTATCTCATGACATCAGCCCCCCGGTGAGATCAGCAAAGACTTTTAATGAGAGCAACCTCATCCCTGTGTAATGATGGAAATGTCTTTTGAGATGGAGAGGAGTTTGAGTTTAGCTCAAGAAATGAATATTAATTATTCATCAGTGTCACTACTAAATCAAAAAGGTTGAAAAAAGCACAACAAATGTAGTCTGCAGCAACAAGATCATTGAGTGAACTCAGAAAACCGAGTCCAGTTTTCTTTTGAGTCATTTGGTTTCCATGAAATGTCTGGTTGGACTAAACTATTCGCAAATTTAAATCACTAACTGAAAGTTTGGATTAGGGATGGGAAAAAGTCTTTAACCCCAATAAGAAACAGTGATGTTTGTCTTTGCAAGAACCACTAACTACGGTGTAGATCCAAGTTCATTGCATGCTGGGACGTTTTGAACCACTAGTGATGCAGTGGGGACGGTACAATGGGAAAAATGCATTCAGTTTCAATCTTTCCCTCTCCTCCACCCACGCTACTTCAAAACAGCTTACTCTTTTGCAGATAAAGTGTTAGGCGACTCCCTTTGCAGTCCGTGGAACAAACAAGAGACACCATTGTGTACGGTGAAATCCCAGTACATTTTGAACACATAACCTTTGAGAAAAAATTAGATTAAAGAATAAGCAAAATGTCAGATGAAGACAAGGCATGACTAAAAAGACACCACAAGACTGTTCCTGTCAACCACACGGACTAGCAGAGAACAATAGATCCGAGATTCAAATCAGTGGATCTTGTTTCAAAAGAAGCCTTAGTAAAACTAGACTTCCACATCTTCCGACTTAAATCTTAGAACGTTGTTGTTGTTTGTTTTTGTAACTTCAAGTATGAACAATAGGAGAAGTAATGCTAGGATTAGCAAGCGGCACTTACATTTAAAGGAAGGTTACAGAAAACAAGTTAACAATAGTCGTCCTGCAGGCTGTTTCAGAGCAGAAACAACCTGAGAGCTCAGAGGGAGACTGGAGAAGCACACTGGTGTCTTCATGATCACAGACCATGTGACTCACAGCATGACCACTCTCTTGAATGTTTTGAATACAAGCAGATATCCAGCCAGCAGAACAGACAGATGCAGTTTGATCGAGTTGTCTTGATCACAGCAATTAATCAAACTTTAATATACTTTAGGGGACATACGAGTACTGTACATACTAGACTTACCACACGAGTCACAATGCAAAACATCCTCCCCAACCCAACCTGAACATTTATAAATGTGAACCAAACTGCAAAAACAGGCCATTCAGAAATAATAAAACCATTCAAAAGTTTGGAGTTGGTAATATTTTTAAAACAAGTCTCTTATGCTCACCAAGGCTGCTATTATTTGATCAAAAACAGTAATATTCCGAAATAGTATTACAATTTTAAAACAACTGTTTTCTATTTTAAAATGTAATTTATTCATGTGATGCAAAGCTGAATTTTCAGCATCATTACTCCAGTCTTCAGTGTCACGTGATCCTTCAGAAATCATTTTAATATACTGATTTTTTTTTTACGGTTTTGGTCCAAGAAGTCTCAATTAACATTTATAAGATGGAAAAAAAATATTGTAATTTAAAAAAATTGGGGGGTTGGGTTTTTAAATTGCACACACACTTTCAGTTCATTCACACATGTTATCTACTAAATTGACAAGATGCCCAATTAAGATAATATGCACCAATTTAGATAATTATTTGTACTTACATTGTTGTGAAAGGTCTCGCCTTTCTCAAACATCATCTTCAGACTGTTGAGAGGCACTGTGGGCTTTTCGATGGGCACATCTCTCTGCGTCCACTTCTCCATCGCCTGGTCACTGTCGCTCAACAACTGGGTCTCTGTGCTGTCAACAAGCTGGCCGTCTGTGGACTCAAGTGAGGTGATAACACCGGGATCTAAAGGCTGTCGCTGATGGTTCTCCTGCTGTCTGGTGTGTGTTTTGGGTTCTGGAGATGTAGGCGTTTCGGCTGGTTGTTCCCAGAGCTGCTTTAGGACACTCAGATTGCCGTTGCGCGAGGAAGGAGTCGACTTCTCTGGAGACTGTAAAGAACAAAGAGACTGTCAGTAGAGCGTTCACTCCTGGGGTTTCTCAACTTTTAAACTAATCTCGACAGAGGACAATCCAGACAATGGAGACTGAGTGTACTGATCTATTACTATCTAAATTGAAATTCAAACATAATAAAACAAATGCAAATTTAAATAACAGTATATAAAGATTGTCATTTTTAAATAAGACAGGTTTAAATTTAAATTTTAAAAGATCTCATTAAAATACACTTTAATTAAAAATACATTACTGCCTGAAAGTCTCCAGGGCTTTTATGACAATTTTGACACTGAAAACCATCACAGAAAGGCCAAGGAAATGCAGTAAGCAGATATAAATGACAGAGTATCTTGTCAATATCTGGATTAGTATCTGGATTGGTTAAACAAAGTTATCGTTAGTCTGTTAGGAAAAGGTTGACTACAAAAGCTTTAGAAACCTGGCAAATGGAAGGAGTGGCTCCCTCAGACTGTGCTGGTGGAAATGAAGGGGGAAAAAAATGCAGCACCAGATGCTAGTCTTTAGAAAATATCTGCATGAGGGAACTAGGCCAACCCCCTTACAACAGGACAGACGAACCAGGAAGAACATAAAAAGGGGAAGTAGTGACAGGAAACGGGAAAAAAAAGAAAGTTTGTGGAAGATATTACAAGCTTAGTCACATGCTCAGGTTGTATGAGCAGTTAAAGTTTAATGTTCAATTTAACAAAAACCGTTTTAAAATGTAAGTTTGTTAATGAAATATTAACTGACAGAAAATTTGACTTTAAATTTATAATAATATAATTTATTTATTTAAACTAAAATATTTAGAATTCTGAAACCAGATTTGAATTACTTTACACAAAAAGTACTTAACATTGTTCTGAAATTGAGCTTGTTATGTTTTAAGAAGTTTTTTTAATAAATAGAACCCCCATTTAGCTTTTAGCACTAAGTATTACTCATACTGTTGTGGTTTGCTTACATACAAAAGCAACAAAAGCATGCTAATTTGACCCTATTCTCCCCTTTAATGCATGCTACAACAGCTCACATACTTCTGGCTGATGTTAAGATGTCTTCTGGAGTCAGCTATTCAAATTCCATACAATTATGAGGCCTGAGACAAACACACTGAACAAACTGGAAAAACAATGCAAGGCATCCTCACAATGGGGCAGAAAGCCTTTGATTTAAAAAAAAAAATAAAAAAAAATAAAAAGGTGTAACAAAATCCCAATGCAAAACCTTCATAACACAAAACAGCTGCATTCTCTTTCAAATACAGTCATATAGTTCATACCTACATCCACAAGAATATCATCCTGCTCATCCTCATTTCTGCAGCTCCTGGCAAACTCTTACACCATTTGCTGAAGCTTCCTCATAGTGTTTAATTTATGAAGAAACACTACCATTCAGAAGACACAGATTGACTGGACCAGTTATGTAAAGCGCATGGGAATTACCTGCAGATTAAGACTTCTAAATAGGGATTGAGATGACTGGACGCTGAATGTATGTGTGTCTAAACAGCAGCAGCAGCAG
>SCHK01444504.1:0-15518 GCA_004124795.1 Poropuntius huangchuchieni
TTAAGTTTTGATATATTTATGGTAGGAAATCTACAAAATATGGAACATGATCTTAAAATTCTTATCATATTGATCTTACTATTGGCTATTGCTACAAATATACCTGTTCTACTTAAGATTTATTATACGATTTGATTTATACGAATGATTTATTATATAATTTACACTTTAAAATAAACGTAAAAAAAATAGAATACAATTATTTTAATTATTAAATTTACTGTACTTTGGTCAAATAAACGCACCCTTTGTGCACATAGGAGACTTCTTTCAAAAATATGTAAAACTGCCAAACTCTTGAGGTGTTTTCATATTTAAAAAAAATATACATATATTATTTCGAAGCACTGAATCTGTATTTCCTAAATGATTTATCAATTTTAAAAACTATTTGAGCTTAAATTTTAGATTTGTCATCATTGATTTCAGGTCAGGGCGAATGACCTGTTGACAGAATTTAAAAGGATCCAAATTCAAAACCAATTGCAAACAGGACAAAAGAAATAATGTAATGGAAAATACCACACTGGCCTAAAGATTGTGCGTGCTTAATCATTCTCGTGAACTGTGAAACTGACTTTTGGGGAAACCACAAAGACCCACCTTGCTCAAACACAAGAGGCCATTTTTCCGCCTTCAGGCACAAACAAAATGGCCCTGGAATCTCCACTGTTGCTCTCACTTAGTGATTTTCACACCTCAATGACTCTCCAACAATTAAAATAATGATCCAGCACAGAGCACTTATTTTGAAGGGCATGGGTGGATTTACATGTTATGATTGTGTGCGCCTGCAAGATGTGGGTGTCCCTGATGTCAAAAAAAAAGAGGATGTAATCATAAATTTGACATCAGGTCATTAATGTCATAATCAACAACTGGAAATCTATTAAAAAACACATAGTTGGAGCAAGTAGATGCAGCCTTCATACAAGTAGGCTTAGAGCGGTAACAAACCAATGCAACGCACATCATAGCCAAACATGCAAATTTCTGTCAGAAAGAATTGAAGTTCTAAAACAAATGATCATTTCATACATTTACAAGTTATATTTTGAATTTTGGGGAGAGATAATAACACAAGGCTTTAAAACCCGAGCAAATGACGCCTCTGCGGTAGGAGATGCCTTACTGGCATTGATTTCAGCTCATTATGTCCTTGGGACTCGCAGCCACAAATCCAGAGAAATCATTTTGCTAGGGGGGAGTGCGGCTGGGCAAATTGGCCTCTGGTTCTGTATGGGAGCCCTCGCTGTGAAGAGCAAAAGAGCAGGGCCCGGTCGGGAGTGGGCAGGCCCAGGCAGGACCGGCTGGGGCTTCACGCTGTGACCACCTCCGTGCCTCCGACAAACACTTCACTGGATAATCTCCCCACCAGAGACTCCGTCAATCCCCATGAGCTCGGGGGGGAAGCGTCAGGGCACAGCCAAGCAGCTTCTCCATGGATGTGTGCAGCTGCATCACTGGATGTTACATGAAAATCTGCTGAACGACTAATAATATTTACCAGACTTTACTGAGCTGTTTAGATTTAGTATTAGGAAGACGATTACAATTTCATATATGCAAAATGCTCTGCCTCTAAATATATATATATATATATATATATATATATGAAACCATCAAACAGAATAGGGAAAACAATTCTTTATTATCACAATTATTAACACAACTTGTATATAAGGGAGGGGGAATAAACATTCATATCAGTTTCAACTGACCCCTTTTACAACGCGGGGCTTCTTACAGAAGTAATAAAAGAAGTCACATTTTTGATTGACAGAACAAACTGACAATATTCAAATGTGGAAAAATCCATTCGTCCAATGTTAAGAGGTTTCCATCTTGTATCCGTGTTTTTCAAGCTCCGATCTAAAAGATGGGGAGAAAGTGGGGCAAAAAAGTTAAAAAGTGCAGTAATTCAAAAAACAAATACAGAAAGTATTAAATTTGAAAAAGTAATTACATTTTCATAATTTTAAAAACATGTGTATTACTATTAATATCAATAACTTCTATAATATCCATATTATAGTATTATAGTCTATAATACTAAAATATGGATATTATTGAAGTTATAGAGATTTTAGTTTGTTTATATTTTGAATTAGATATATATATATATATATATACACACATACTTTTATTTCAGTTTTAGTTAATAGTTATTGTTAGTTAACGTTTAGTTATTTTAGTACATCAAGATAAATAATATTTCAGATTATTTATAACTATTATTTAAGTAAAGACAATGTTTATCATTTTAGTTTAAGTTAAGTTTAATAACCCTAATTATAACATTCTCTTATTTAAAAAAAATAAAAAATTGGTATCAAATTAGAAAACACTTTAGACCAAATATCACGAGTCTCTCCTCCTTTACCACACATTCAGTAAGCACAACCATTTCCAGTGTTGAAAATCAAAACTATTTCATGAGCGATATTAATAGATTTATAGCTTGAAGGCTTTAGAAAAGGGATGTCAACGCATCTACGCATTTACCTTTTTAATCTTAAAATATATATAAAAGAATATTAAATGGCTGTATTTTCTGCAGTCAGGTTCTCACACATAGGAAAGTTCATAAATGTGGTTTGAGGCCACCATGAGCGTTGGTTAGCCATTGGACTATTAGATCCCTTAGGGACAGTTTTCTTCTAAATGAGTTTAACCACACAAAATTCTTTAGAAAAAATGTGGGTTTCACAGGGACTCTGGAAGTTTCTGGCAACAGGCACTAGGACAACACAATGTAATATGTATGCCTAACAGGATTCACTCTTCTTGAATTTAGATTAGGCTGGCACACTCCATATTTTAAGTATTTAACTATCAACATTTAAAAAGTGCCAAACGGTTTTCTCCACTTCATATGTATAATCACACAAATTCAGCATGTGAAACATACCTCAGCTGATTAGAAAAGTCATCCTCTACGTTGTCATCATCCCAGTTATCTTCCCAAACATGAGCGTCCTCATCTTCATCCAGGCCCGTCCAGTCTGGGAATGACACAACAGTTCAGTGAGGGCCTGGATCCAGCACCAGTTCCACACGCACCATGCACAGCGAGGAGCTAATAGTTTCTGTTTACTTTACCCATAATTAATAAAAAAAAAAACGTACACTTTATTCTACATGTCCAATCGTTATTCTTGATTAGAAATTGCAGAGCAAATATGAAATAATTACTGTAAACGATATACAACTACAACTATTAGGTTTTAAGATGCTAAAAATGCTAACTGCTAATAATGCTTAGAAATATTGTTGTTTCTCTAACGTTACGTCTATGGACCAAAGAGGATAGAAATACTTTTTAAAGAGATAATGCATGTTACATTCATTATTTCATTCATGTCTTTTTTTAAAACGCGACAAATCTACCATTTATTGTACGAAGTGAAGAATGTTTTGTTCGTTAGCTTAGCAATGCTAGCTGAGTCACTGTGGTGTTGTTTGTGTTTATTAACCCGTAAACTGACTAAAGAGCGCATTTCTACTCAAAACAGCAATCGTTTTTAGTTCACTCACCCTCTGCTGGGAATTCTTCAAATTCATCATCCTCCTCCAACAGCCCCAAATCCACAGTTTGTTTCTTCTCTGACATGTCGTGCTACTGATCCAGCGGTTCAACACAGTGTCGCATGGACGCTAAACGTATTTCTGAATATGATGTGCGCGTGCGCATGCGCAAAACAGTGGCTGGGCCTAGCTCTTTGATATGCATAGGAGTTTCACTGCCTGTATTAAATGAGCTAGCCTAGCTGTTTGAAGTGTTTATTCACGAAGGCTCCGCATAATGAATATGGCTGAATGATTCTAAATAAATATATATTTTTAATATAAATAATTCAAAATTAATTAATTAATTATTCATTGTCTTTAATTTGTGGAAATAAATACACATGAAATTTACAAAATATTATAATAATATAAATATTTATTTCACACACAAAAATATATTGGCTGAGAAATGTGACTATGGCTAAATAAATGTATTTATTTACTTATTTAAACTTTTGTTTAAAATAATAATATAAAATAAAATAATAATAAAATAAATACACATTAAAAATATAACATTGTAATAAATGTAATAAGTAATAATATTAATACATATTGTTTTATATTATTATTTTATATGATTGTGTGTGTATATATACATACATTATATGTGTGTGTGTATGTGTGCGTGTGTGTGTGCGTGTGTGTGTGTGTGTGTGATGTATCTATGTGTGTGTATAATTAAATTCCGCATGAAAATGAGTAGAAATTCTTCCAATGAAGGTACATCTCAAAAATTATATAACAGCCACAGTCAAGAACATTGTGTAGTCTAGATAAATGACAGCACATACACCACAAAACCACACATGCCACAATGAAAATTGTCCTGTGGCTCCAATTTGCTGACAGACGGTGAAAACTTCAACCAGTATCCTACTTGCCTATTCTGTTTTGAAATTATTCTGTAATCATCCAAACTCCAAATATAAGTCGACAGCAAATGGAAGTAATTTAGATAGGATGATGACAGTGTACTCATTTTTGCTGACAAATCCAGCGTACGCAGTAAGCAAAACAGAACAGCTTGTGTATAAGCGGACATTCTGGACAGGGAGATGAGGAGAATCCCGTTTTGGCTCCAGATTTACACCAGTGCCATAAAGATGGTGAATTACTAATCAAAATAATTGCATTAAGCTTATGAGCTCTTGGAATAAAGTGGAAGGATCATTCAAGTCTGTCTCAGGTAAAGGCCTGGGAATCTCTCACAGTGTCCGTGGAGCATACCTGAGACTGCAGTTACACTGTGGCGCCTGGAGTCTCAGGAGATGGGGAGGGGGGCTGCCCAGACTGACTCGCAGCCTTTCTTCGTATGTGAGAATGCCTTTCATTGGCCCCTCCAGGACAGTATCGCAACTGAGTCCTCATAGAGGCTCCAACCCTGCCTGGCCAGTCTGGCAGTCTCGCTTCCACTGGTCCTTATCAGGACGGAGATCACAATATGGCCTGAGGGGTGCTAGGACGAGCGGCGGGGACAGGAGGGTTTTATAGGACGGAGGCCATCATCACCCCCAGCTCCCATCTGACTGATCACTGCCTCAGATTAATGACACGACTCTCCTTCTGCCAGTGAAAGTGACAACACACCAGAACATGGGCCTGTCTACCTGTCCAAGTGCCCTTGATGAGATAATCGCCCCTCTCATTCAACATAAATAGAAGAATGCCAAATAAGTCAGCGAATACTTCACAGTGTAGACCGACTGTTGGTGCAGAAGTGCAAGCGCTATATATGAACTTTGTTTCTTGGTGTATTTTTGTGAATTGCAATGAAAAACTATTTTGCTGGAAATCTGTGTGGAGCGATATGCTTCCTGATTATCTGTCAAGTACATCTAATCCCACTCAGTCATCAAGCTTTGTGTTTTATTAATGTTATTAATAATACATATTAAATTGATAACAAAATAAATAGGTCAAAAGGTGTGATAACATATGCACATTTGAAACAAATAAATATTTAAAAAAGTGTTTTCTCCAACCCATCTTTCTAGCTATCTCATTCAAATGTCTGTCAATAGGAATTTTACTCTCATATTTTTCATCTGTCTTTCTTGAAAAGGCCTGTCAGCTGGAGCTTGAGGTACAGTTTGCCAACAGCCTAATGACCCTTTATGGCAATACAATCTGATGTCTGTCCCAGCCGGCCCGGTAATCCTGTCCACCTTTGCGGCTTAGTTATGCTCAGGCTTAAGTTGCATATTTTGTATTTATCAGGATTTTGCTGATAAATGCTATCAGCAAGAGAGAAATGAAATATGGGAGGTCTATCTCAAGTTGCAAGAATGGTGAACCGTCAGTGATGCACATATCCTGTTGTTATTCTCTTATATTTATTATTTAAGACAGAATTTGTGCTTTTTTGGTCAGCGCATAGTTTTATATAAACATCACCATGAAAAAGATGTATATGTTTTTATATTCCCCTTAAGTATTACACATTCTAGATACCACATCAGTAGGCTATAGATCTGCTTCCATCATTCATTTGCCACGAAACTCATATCCGTCCAATAACAACATACTCAGAAACAAAGAACTCCATGTACCTCGAAATAAACTCAGAATAAAGAAAATGTTTTCCAATGTAAACACCCCATTATTTACAATACATCAGTCATGGCTACATAAACAACCCAAAGCCATATTCTGCATATAATGTTAATTTTTCTCATTATTTATATGAAATACTCTTAACAAAATGATTCATGACAAAAAAATAATAGTAAATTATAGCGAGGTATGGGGTCACATGCGAAATTCGAATATGAACAGTGTAAAGTCTGCAAACAAATTGTCAAGCTATAATTTCATCAGGCCCTCTATCAAAGTTTGGGGCAAAACATGGGCGCAATCTTTTTTTTATTCCACTTAAAATGACAATAAACAGTGGGCCTCAGCCCTGCTATTGTAAATGAAGCATTATTACATTAATATATTAGGCATTAAACCAAATTTTGGCAACACTATGATTAAGAGTCGCACTGTTGGTTATATTTGTCTGACCTCACATTACAGTAGTTCATTGTGATTGGTGGCTTATACTGAAAGGTCTCTCTCTCTCTCTGGAATGACATTCTCAAGTGAATGTCGCTCATCAAGGGGCTTACGGCGTAAGTGATAAAGTGTTCCACTCTAATACCTGCCCGCTTCTCATCTGTCATCTATAAAGAGGATTGGAAATGAAGCAACATTCTTCAGGATATAATGACCTCAAAAGCATACAGAGGGATATTGTAAAACATATAAACGGAGTGGGAAAATGTGTTTTTGTTTGATCAAAGAAGTAAAACTGCAGTTGATCATGACTACGATCATTTCAGATACACATACTATAAACCATATATAAAATGTTCTGCTTTGTCGTCCATCATAATTATGTGTCAGTGCCAAACTGAATCAATATTGGTTTAACCAGTGTTTTATACGCTCGCCTTTATTTCAGGTTGCACAATGCAATATGGAATCGAGTAATACTCACCGTGTGACTACATAGACCCGGAAATGGCCCTGATTGGACTGATTGATAAATGAAGCTGTCCTTGTTTTTGAGCAAGGCCCCTTCAGCTCTGGACTTTGTCCAGGAAAACCTCTAACAGCCACTTATTAAGTAGTTAGACTCACAAGGCTGTGTGTGCACTGGTCACCTGGGTGTGTGTCTGTAGGTTCTGAGAACCAATTGGCCAACGCTGGACTCTCGGTTGCAAGCTGGTGAGATAACAGAGCGGGTATAATCCTCATTCTTCTCCCTTGAGGTCTGGAGTAGCATGTTTTTACAGCTTGCCGGGTTGTTTAGCGATGTAATTATTAGCATTTCTTGTAAACATTCTGCATTACCTCCAATGAGTCTTTGTCCCCTTGACCCTGCGCTTGACGCGCTCAAAGAGAAGTCGCCGTAAAGTGGAGGAGGCGTGAATGTTTTTGCAACTCTCAAGAAAATAAAATTACGGATGACGTATTGAGTGAGACAGCTCATTTCCAAGATAGCATGATTTGAACTGCAAGGAGCCTTTTGCAGAAGTTCACAAAAACATTCACATGCTAGTACAGAGAGCAGTTAGTGGCTAATGATGATTTGATCGAATTATGCAAGTGTGGTCACAAAAACACACCAAGCATAAAAGTCATTATTATAATTAATTGTTTGTTTTTCGGCTTCACTATGATTCATGATGTTTTAACACACCCTGATGTCTAAGATTCTCAAATTAATGCAAAGGGTGAAAATAAAATTAGCCGTTTGTTTATATGATATGGAAAAATTTTAGCCCCAACCCCATTTATGCTTGACTACTCTGGCACCACTTGTGAAAGGATCATACATGTTAGGAAGTGCACAATTAAGTGTATTTAATATATTACATATTGAGCCATTAGCAAAATTTTCTTGGTTCCTGAGCTGTAGACAAGCTGTGAGCTGCATTTACCCAATACAACTGCTTTTTTTTTTTTATCTAACACAGAGCGGATCAAGCCTCTCTTGTGTGTCTGTAAGTTATAGGGCTAGAAACCAAGAAAAAATTCTACAGTATAGCCAAAGGCAAAGCTTGAACAACTCGGCCAGTGACAAGCTTTTAAGGAGACCAGAGCACCATGGGTAGTCTGCAGATGAAATACTAGGGGGTGAAAAGGAAAGTAGTGATTTGTCATTAGGACTTTTCAAAGAATAGTGATGCCAAGGGTCCAATTTATGGTTTTTATACCCTGCCTTCTTCAGAACACACATCAAGTTCTTTGTGAGGAATAGAATGCTAGTTCCACCCCAGCCCTCTCTCTCTCTCTCTCTCTCTCTCTCTCTCTCTCTCTCTCTCTCTCTTCATAAAACAGAGTTATATGGAAAGATCTTTAAATATTAATGTTATAAGTAGTGCTGCTGACAAATATATTAGGCTCATATACACTGCAGTTAAATACAGTGTCACTTCACTACTGAGTGCTTATAGCATTCTGTTCATTCTGAGTTTGGTAATTTACATTCAATTACAGTTTTTTTCAATTGCTAACACACAATTCACGAAACAATTCGCCATTTTCTCACAACTATAAACACAAAACTACACACCAACTTGGGAAAACTTCAAACTTCAAACTTCCAGGTCAAAGTCAACCATTTTCTCTAGTCTAAAACATATTCTTTTTTGTCAGAATCTAAACTTTGGCCTCAGATGACACACAAAGCTGTCAAATACACAGACTATTTTCCTGACTAGAGAACACCAGTAAGATCAATTCCAAACACTGTTACAAAAACCTCCTTTTGGGAAACAGGAAACATCTTACATCTTACAAGTCAATGTCTGTTACAGTATGCAGCATAAATAGAGTTGTGCAGATACAGTAAAATTCACTAATAAACTTTAAGAAAGGTTTACTTTCATTAGACTACTGTAAATAAATCTTACAGTAGATGAAAACCCCTAGAAGAGAAAAGTACAAGAACCAAACAACAGAATATACAGTAAACAGACATTGGGATATCTTGTCAGTTACTGTACAGCAATAAATAAATAAATTCTGTATCCTCTGCGAGTTTGAGGTGTGTAGTACAGTATTTAGAGTACAAAGAATAGCGAAAGTCCTCTCATTTGAAACACTGCTACTATGTACTTCAATTGTAATGTGTAAGGTCAACTATTGTGCTTTATATTTCATCAGCAACAAATGACCTTTGACCTCTTCCCCTTAATTTTTCTTTTCTCCTCCTATTCCTCTTTGTATTCCATTACCAGGATTCATTTTCCGAAACACATAATCACCTGTGCTCCTGTTCATATCATCCTGAGATTCTGACTGCTGTTTTGCTACTTAATGTTCACACATGGATAAATGTGTGCTATTTGTGTTCATTTTGTAATTCTTGAGGTAGTTATATTGTGTGTTTGTGTTTTCTAAATCAGAACACGGTTAAACCTGTGCAAAATGATGCCGTTCTTGTGTAGTTTTGTAGAAAACACTGAGCAAATGGAATGTGTGTGAAAACAGGTGAAACGTGTTAAAGGTTTTAAGAAACGTGTCTTTGTTTCGAGAATTGCATAAATGGTTTGAAAATTGGGTCAAATGAATCAGTTTAGCCTGTTAGCAATCGAGAAAAACTGTAAAAAAAAAAAAACAAAAAAAAAAAACAATCTATATGTATACATGTAATACATAGCATAGGCTTACATGCAATAATTGTAATATCAAAAGGAGCACTGAATGATTTTGTATAAGTTCTATAAAAATTATTATTTTAAATGATATTAGTACTTACTAGCTATATAAATGCAATGAATATAAGATTAAGTCCTTAATAATAATAATAATAATAATAATAATAATAATAATAAACGTTAAAAAATTAAAATGGATCAGAAAACAAAATCTTTAAAATTCTTTAAAAATGTGTTTATAAGAGACTACATTGTGAGACGTTTCACCCTTGTCAACCGCCGTTAAATCGAACAAGAAGAAGAAGAAGAAGAAGAAGAAGAGACGTTTTACAAAACTTAACTATTTGTTGACGTAGTGACGTCACTGTCGTTTGGACGCTTTCAGCTCACCTGAGGTGTTAGAAGAAAATCTCAGAAACAGAGGTACGTGTCTTGACGAAGTCACAAATGTTGGTATCGTCTCTCTCTCCACTGCAGGCCTGGGGAAATGTATAAAATATATTCAGGGGGAACTTAACTTATAGGCTACATAATGATCCAGAGAGCGCATGCTGATAAAAAGTACAGCTTGGGTGTAAACAAAACTGCGCTTCCGTCGAGGACATAACGTTACTAATAATTTCCCGAAAAATATACGTCTCTTAATACGTCTCCTAAGTTAGTTAAATCGTTGGCGTTCATGCTAGTATATGGCTGTGGTAAGTCATGCAATGGTTATCACTAGTATATGTAAATCATCAGTTTCAGGAGTGACTCCTGTTTGCCGTGTACACACAGAAAGAAAGATAATTTAGATTCGCTCCCATTATTAAGTTACTCTCTGATCTTTGGAGAGTATATATGGTCGTATTTAGTTTTCATGATATAAATCTATCACAGAAACAGTAGGCCTACTTATCATGTTTGCTCAGACAGGCATGGTGTGTGTGAGAAAAAAAATTGTTTTGTGCATGAACTAGGCAAAAAATGCTTTTTTCCTTCTGTTAGCTTCTTTGGCAGTGGAGTACTTAGAGGTGGTGCTTGGTCTCTGGTCCAGATGGTTTCTCCTCCTACATACTGGAGCATCAGCAAGGCTTTCTTCTGTCAGCCTGCCATGGTAATGCATAAATTACATGTTCATATTATTTACATTATATCAGTGTGTCCCAGTAATTATCACACATCTAATTTATTTTAATTTGTAAGCTATTTGTGATAGAATTATCACATTTATACATATCGTCATCCCTGGCACATAAAGCTTCAGGGGATTCCCCTATCTTAGACAGGGTCTGGAGATAGCGTGACATGTCTGGGATAGTAGAACCATGTACCACTTGTTTCCATTTAGGGCAACGACTTTCTATTTGGGAATTTGGCCAAACATTTTTGCCTCAGGACACACTACCACTGAGAAAGATGATAGAAGTGCAGTGAGATTGAATAGCAGATGATGCCAAAACCATCCCTCACAATGATCTATGTCTACATTGGTTCATTTGGTTGCTTAATTTTTTAGCAAGACATTATCGTTTTCCATGATGTTAAAATGGATGAAGCAGCTGGTGAAATCGGGAAACTATTTGTAAATCACTTATAGCCAGACTTTTGAACTTAGTCTAGACCAGTTAGCATATTATTCTGGCCAAAAACAGCCCATTTGAATTTTTTTAAGGTCTGACTAAATGACATGAAAAGTGCTGTTTGTTCTGTTTGTGGGTCAATGATATAACACCCTTTTTTCTGGGTTAGTAGTAAACATTAAAGATATTTATATTACAAAAGGCTTTTATTTTTAAATAAAAGCTGTTCTTTTGAACTTTCTATTCATCAACATCCTGAAAAATACAATATGGTTTTAACAAATTAAACAGCACAGCTGTTTTCAACATTTTAAATAATAAGAAATATTTCTTGAACACTAAATCAATATATCAGAATGATTTCTGATGATCATTTGACACTGAAAACTGGAGTAATGACTGCTGAAAGTTCAGCGTTGCCATCACAGGAATAAATTACACTTTGAAATATATTAAAAGAAAACAGTTATTTTAAATTGTAATAATATTTAACAATATAACTGCTTTTATTGTTTTTTAAACAAATAAATGCAACCTTGGTGAGCGTAAGAGACATTTGAAAACATGATGGCATAAAAGTTTTTTTATCAGGCTCTCCCAACCACTTTTCTTTCACTCTACACTCTCCTGTTAAGGCATAAATAATATTTAAAAACAACTAGTCTCTTGTCCCTCGTAATCCATTGCGCGCACACAGTGGTAATGTAGGTTGGATTGTACTGTAAATGTAGCATCCTCCAAACCCTTCATTCACATGATTATTTGTACTCTGTGTGTTTTGATGATATTGAGAAGCTTAGGTGGGTGTGTGAGGATAATTACATGTGATATCATCCACTGATGAGCACAACTGTGGCACTGTGCCAGTAGCCCAGCCATTTTCTATTAAGAGAGGAGAATGAATGCAACCAGTCTTTTGTCTACTCTAGCATGCATTTGTTCATCAATGTATACTTTACCACAGTGATTTGAATATTTTGTACTGATTAAAACACATCTCTTGCTAATGCCTGTGTGGCACAGATAAATGTAGAGCAATTGAATGCGCTGAAAATGCATCCGTATAATAAGCACTTTATGGCAAGATTAATTTTTTGTAGAGCGTTTCTATGAGTTTTATAGTCTTATAAACTCTGCATACTGAGGAATAGAAAAGGGCAAAGTTGTTTTCCTCCTGAGACATGTTCGTGTTTTATGTGTACATGCCAACCATCCCTGACAATGTTTTACTAGGTGATGACTCAGAGCTCTTGTTTATTTGCTTGCTCGGAGGCTTTATTTGGTACGTAATTTTTTTTTTAGGATAAAGGCAGACATTTTAAAGGCTGAAAATATCTTTTCCTTTCATCTTACTGCTTTTTCTACATTTTTTTGTCCTTCTTGCTCCTCCATCTCTTGTCCTTGTCCCATTCTTTCTTCCTTTCAAAATCCGAGGAAGAAATGCGGTGCCCTTGTTTGGATAAACTTACATCGCCTGGTCATCGAAAGTTCGTCACGACGCACAATAACACAGACAGCGGTTTGAGTGGGTTCAGGCAGGCCTGTCCTGAGAGCGAACAAGTCTTGTGTAGGAAGACGACGTGACCTGGATGACAAGAAAACCTGCAGGACAGCAGTGTTGGCCCCTCTGTCTTGTGATTGATGGTGTTGATGTTCTAAATTGGCCTCAGATTCGCCAAGTACAAGAATCATAATAGCAGGGTTTTAGATTAGTTCTCTAGATAGCAGGAAGAGGGGGAGGTGGAACGTTCCAAGAATACTACAATGCATTGGATCCCGAATGTCGGCTGGAGGCTTGCGAAAGGCACATTGCTAGCAAAGGATGTGAATAGTGATTCTAATGTGGAGAAGTATTTCAGGGGTCAGACTGCATCATTACTGCCGAATGGAGGTCAAAGCCACACACTTGTCCTCAAAGGCGAGACGCTGCATCTGGGCTCAACAAAAAGGCCTCTCAGCTTACTAATTGTTTGGGGAGCCTCCTTAAGACCGTATTTATAAATGTTCTTTGATCACTAAAATCGTCTGTGATTTTGCAGCATTATGGCAAATTTTGATGCTGATTACCAACAAGTATGATATATTTTTAGTGGAGGTACACGTTAAAGAAATAGTTCACCAAAAAATACGAATTTGCTGAACATTTGCTCACCCTCAGGCCATCCATAATGCAGATGAGTTGTTTCTTCATCGGAACACATTTGGAAAAATGTATCGTTACATCACTTGCTCACCAAAGGATCTTCTGCAGTGAATGGGTGCCGTCAAAATGAGAGTTCAAACAGTTAGTAAAAACATCACAATAACTCACAAGTAATCCACATGACACTAGATTCTGTCAGTTAACATCTTGTAAAATGAGGAGTTGTGTGTTTGTAATAAACAAATTCACCATTAATGCTTTTTTACTTTACTTCCCCCAATGAAAGTACATTCCCTGTTGTCCTCTCGCACTGAAATCTGTGTTTTAGCTGTGTTTTTAACAGTTTGATGTTAAAAAAACACCTCAGTGATGGATTTTTTTGTATCAAACACACAGAGACATTAATTGATGGACTACAGTTGTGTGGATTACTTTTGGATTATTGTGATGTTTTTATCAGCTGTTTGACGGCACCCATTTATTGTAGAAGATCGATAGGTGAGCAAGTGTTGCTTTTAATGTTAAAATTTCTCCAAATGTGTTCTCATGAAGAAACAAACCTATCCACATCTTGGATGGCCTGAGGCTGAGAATATTTTCAGCTATTTTTAATTTAGGTAAACAATTCCTTTATTTTTATAGTGTTTAATATCAGTTATGTCGATTTGAATTCACACACTCAACTCTGAATGGCTTTGAATCACTGTAATTCAAACAGCATACTGTGATAGTGAATGAAGGAAAAAAATTGTGAAAGAGAGAGAGAGGGAGTAAAATAGAAAGCAATTAATTTGAAAAATTATATGCCCACCTCATATTTGTGGGCCATTACCGGGATGATCAGTTTGGGAGACAAAAATGACCACTTGTACTGTAGTGTGCAGGTATTTCATGGGCTTTCAACACTGTTGAAGAGACTATAAAGAGTTTGAAATGATTAAACTTTGTTTTGACCCTGCAGTTAAATGCCTGTGCTTGTCCATTATGGCCAACCCACCATCGAGAATAATGGGCATTTTTCAGAAGAGCCAGGGAGTCAAACCATACACTACGTGAAAAGCAGCGTTAAGAGGCTGGAGATCTGTGTAATTAAATAAAACCCAACTGTTTTAGTGTGTACTTTAGAATGAAACCCAGGAATACTTTGTTTTAAATACACTATGGGGCTACACCAGTGTCCTTAAGTTTGACAGTGCTAAAAAGGGCTGTTTAATGCTTATGTTTAATAGCTTGTTCACAACACACTGACAGAACCTCTGTGCTCCTGCTCTGTGCCGCCATGACAGCCGTAACATTGTGGGGCTTCGTTTGATACAACACAAAACAGTGTTCCTCTAGTCATGACACACTGCTTAATGCCAGTGTAGCAAGTATATTATCTTATTTTGCAGTAAAAAGGTTAGTAACATAAAGAATGTCCAAGATATTGAAATGATCTAGTCTACAACAAAGAAATGTGCACAATGATGTAATGAAACAAATGTGGTGTAACCATCATGCAAAGAGTAATAAGACTTTTTTCTTGCACCCTTATTACATGTGAGTGTATGATCATTATTTTGTTAAAACAAAAGTATTTATTTGCATTTTTTAAAAGAATAACACAAATTATTAATTTAAAAATATCATTACAGTTTTTGTTCAAATGACATTCTAAAGCTTGCGATAACCTTGTTATAAAAACGTCAAATTGACTTGTATTACAACAGACTTGATGCACATTTATTAGGGTAAATTTTGCTTTGCCATCACAGGAATATGTTACATTGTAAATGTTATTACAATCTATAACAGTTATTTTAAATTGTAATAATACTTTCCCATATTACTATTTTACAGTATTTTTTATCAAACTTTTATCAGCCTTGATGAATATAAGAGACATCTTTCAAAAACATTAAACATCCTTCTGACTTTGATTTGGTGGATAAATGTTTTTCAAACATTCTTAAGGAATATGCCAAGGTTTTCTTTTCAAAAATGTCATTCTTTTCATAAGGCTTTTTTCCTTCATTATAACATCAGGACAGTTATATCATCATAAAAAGGTGTATTCAAGTCATTGTGTCTATGAGTAGCATTTTTTTTTTT
>SCHK01444508.1:0-10225 GCA_004124795.1 Poropuntius huangchuchieni
AGCCTATTTCCAAAAAAAGTGGAGTGTTCCTTTAAGGGGAATTTGAACAATCAACACTTGCTATTTTTTGTTCAGGCTACTTTATTTCCCGGACACAGCTGCTACGGCCTATGAACTTGTGATGTCAGGCCAGCTTAACACATCATAACAATGACACTCTCCGACAACCTTCAGAGCATCATATTCCTGTGTTCAGTGCCAGGCTCAGCACGATATCTCATAAGCTCTCAGCATCCAATCTTGGTTGAGTATGAATGATGACATCTGCTACTAGGGAGACTTATACTCTTACTACATACTACAAGACTACATACTTTTAGTTTTATTTTTTGCATCATCTCAAAATGATTCAACTGCTAGATTTGAAATAGGCTATGTTTCGAGAACATTTGAAAAAACCATCATATATGGAAGAATACCTTCAAGAAGCAATTCCCGCCTAGTTATTTAGCCTTGAAGGAATTATTAGATCTATAAAGGAGAGATGTGATAATAAAAGGCAGCCAGAACTGGACTGAGGCAAAAGCACACGAATAAGAGAGCAGAGCCATCTTACATAACAAATCTTCACTGATGTGAGAAATAGTAGTATTATGGCCATTTGTGTCAGAACGGAGCTCATGCCTCCAGAACAACACATCTTCACATGGCTGCACACCATTGTGTACTAACAGGAGCCAGAAATAGCGCAATCAGCTAAACAAACACTTCACATTTCCAGAAAAGACCGGAACATGATAGCCAATAAATAGTCAACTCTCTAATACTGGTAGGCTTTATGTGTTACTTAATCTATATAAAGCTATATAGAGATCCAGTCTATTTGTAGCCGAGCAATAATCATTGTTATTTTTACTGGAGTCACAAGACAGTGTGAACAGCTGTCCAAAAACAACTCCCTTCAGAGTAAGGGTGTATCTCAACATGAGTCCAGAAACACACAGTTCAGTGTTTATTCCTGGTTTAATACAGGAGATTAGTGTGAGATTTTGGTTAGATTGTGATCAAACATTATCGGTTTACTACGATATAAACGAGCATAAGAGAAACATTAGTAATATTTTTTTGTTAACAATTTGAATTAAATAAATTATTTAGCTAAGCTAATATAATGCTAATAATCAAGGATGATGCAAAGGTGAAAAATATGACAAAGTTCTAAAATTAAATATTCTATATAATTTTGGAGTGAGTTTGCTAGATAAAAGAATAATAAACTGCATAGCAGTTAAAACCAACCTCTTCCCTCATAAGGAGTTAGTCTAAAGTCACAGAGCCACCTTGTGGAGAAAACCTAAACCATATCCAAAACTACAGTGAGTGCATTGCATTTAAAGGTTAACTATATCAACTTCACTCATATATCAGCTATCAACTTCAAACCTGAATCAATGTCAAGTTCTGTGACATTCTATGACATTGGTTTTCAATCACTTCCATTTTGAAAATAAACCAAAATCAAGATTTTGGGCCCAGTGCATTTCCCTGACAGTGGAAAATCAGCTATTGTTTAGGGAATTGTTTGTGTGTATGTGTGTATTTTGAAATAATAACAATAATTGTTCTTTTTTCTGTTATAGTAGTAATATGCCAACACCATCACAGAAATTGTAAAAAAATTTTTTTGGGGATTTTTAGATAATTTGCTTAATTTTTTAATGTAGCTACACAGTATTATCTGTTTCAATTATAGCTGGGAGCATAGAAATTACAAAAAGTATTTATTGTTTATTTTTTACTCATTTAAAAGTTAATGTATCTGCCCAAAAAGTTTTGAACCAATAATTTCTGAAAATATTTGAGCTGCTGAAAAGACAGCACACTGGCTACATCTGCTGGTCAAATGGAGGAATATGCAAGCAGATTTTTATTTAAGGGTCATGCTTTAATATATTATAAAATCATGGCATGTACTGTATGTATCTAAATTTAAAAGTTTATGGTGTAGCACAACTGTTTTCTCTTGAGCATCAAATCTGTATATCTGAATGATTTGTAAAGGATCATGTGACACTGAAGACTGGGGTAATGATGCTGAAAATTCATCTTAATATCACAGGAATAAATTACAATTTAAAATATATTCCAACAGAAAACTGTTTTTGTTTTTTTTTACATTTTAATAATATTTCACAATTTTAGTGTTTTTACTGTATTTTTAAACAGATAAAGGAACTTCGATGAGCATAAGAGACTTTTTTTTTTTTTTTTTTTAACTTACTAACCCAAAACTTTTGAACAGTAGTGTATATATTGGTAGACTTTAATAAATGAACTCCATCTTTATTTTGTACTTTTTTAGTTTTTCTAAGGCATGTCACTATTATTCCCACTGTATGTGTCATCACGCTCTAGCACACTTGACATAATACATCACAACAGAGAAACTAAACACAAGTATGCGATTGTCCATAGATGACCAGCCTTAATTACATGCATGAATGCAGAATATAATTTCAGCACTGACCCTCTCACCCAAAACCCCAAGCAATTCCTCCACCCCTCGACCCTCTCAAAACAGAAACAAACATTCATCACACGGCCTCCTTATTAGCAATACATTTAAAAAGAAAGGAATGTTTGTTTGAACAAACAATTCTGTCTTTCTAAAACTTAAACTTCAAAATGACCCAGTTATAAACAACAACTGATATTTTTGACCTGCGCTCTGGGAAAATGGAAACATTGATTAAAGTGTCCTTCTAAGAAGTGCTACCAGCATGAAAGAGCTATTTTTATGGTCTGTGTTTGTACAACAAGCACTGCACAGAAAGAAAACCTGACAAGTGAAGAAAAAACTTTCAGTCATGATCTGCCATAAAATTTCCCGCAAATTGGACCTAATCAGATGCGTCATGTGTCAGATTTTCTGATTCAAATGCAATTTATTAAACACAAACTCAATTAACTAAGAGGAACACTACACATCATGCAGTTTAGTGCACTACAACTTGAACCTGAAGAGTTTATGAACCATCAGTACATTTGAATATGAAAATAAGCTACACAAATTACACCACATGTCAAATCGAGCTTACCAATGCAAGGCAATTGACATTCAGTATGAGTTAAGGACCTAACATAACCCTCGAGACTAGCTGACGTGCCATTTGTACACCTTTACAACCCACTACAGATGGTGATGCAATCAGTCATAAGGTTTATAGATGCTCTTTAAGATATAAACAAATGATGTGAGTATGATACCACTAAAGATATACTTTCCAAAAGCACTCTGTCATGCCATATTATCGCACTTATACGCCTCGCTAAATAAAAGATGTTCAAATAGGCTAGACTGCGAAAGGCCTGAAACTTATCAGTGTACCTAAAAGGTGTGGGGTTATTTACACAAGAACTGGGGTTTGATTTTAGCAAAGCATCGAGTTACATAAAGACGATTCATTTAAGCATTTCTAAAAAAGTCTGTGATTGAAGCCTGATGCTGTTTTATGCAAAACCACCATCAAAAAGACACTTTTTAACCCTTTCAGTTCCCAAACTTCATTTGAATCCATGAAAAACTTCACCAGCATGATGGCCACACCTTTGCTGTCACACCATACACCGGGAAGTGTTGGCAAACACAACGCATATGACACAATAACACTGACATGTCTCTAGTATGGACAGGTACAAGATTAACACAGTTTTACTGCACATTTACGTGATTATGCATAATAATAGACGTCATAGACGTTATACAGCGTATCAAAATAGCATGACGTCTATCGTATAGAGTTAACATATGTAATACAAGTCAAACTTACATGCTAATGCTCTGCTGTTTTATGGAGTTTGTCCCACTGCCCTTCTTGCTTTGGGACCCCCCCATGATGCCGGTCTGTTTAGAGCGTGTACAACTAACTTCAAGTATATTTTTTTTAAGATGGTCCTAGCAGGTGTAGCTGGCTCATTCTGGCTCCTGTCCCACAGTTAGAGTCATACAGCCCAGTGCTTCAGCAGTGACGGTGCAAAGTGTGTCAGAAATGCTGAAACACTGCTTGTTTCTACGCTGTATGCCCCTCCCATCTCAGCACACACACACACACACACACTCCTACAGTAGTTACAGTAGCACATGACCTCTAAACACACACACACACACACACACAAGCTGTCAGTCAGACGTGGGACATTCCATGGAACGCTGGCAGGGAGGGATACGCATCAGGCATCCCTCCTGACAGGTTTATCTCATTGTGTTGTGAATGGACCTGCATTGATGATCTAAGCGATCATGTTTTTCTGAACAAGCACGGACATGTGGACAAAGTTCAGCTCTGTTAACAACTCTTTCTTATAGACAAACTAAAAAAAAATGTTGCTGGGAACTCTTGAGACGGACTAATTAAGGTTCAATCTCAAATGTGGGTCAAGTCTGATTAGCTGATCTTTTTTTAGACCATATCAAGGTAAAAACGATGTGATATTATGTTCTAAAAAAGGCTCTTATGTGGAAAGACTGAGTGCAGATAAGGGTAAGAACAGCAGTACTTGTGGTGATAGGCTCTTTGACTTTATTTCTACTGTGGAATATAAAAGAAGATATTTTGAAGAATGTTCTTGCTGCTTTTTTCCACATAATAGAAGTGGATGGGGACTGGGCTGTCAAGCTCCAAATAGTATAATGAGAGTATCATAAACGTAGTCTATATGACTTATGATAGCTTTGTGTGAGGAACAGACTGAAATTTAAAGGGATAGTTCACTTTAAAAAAAAAAAATTTGTGTCATCATTTACTTATGCTGGTAACAAACAGTTGATGGTTCCCATTCACTTGCATCTTATTTCTTTCCCTACTATGGAAGTCAGTGGGGACCAACAACTGTTTGGTTCTTCAAAATATCTTCTTTTGTGATCAACAGAAAGAAACTTATACAGGTTTAGAATGACATGAGGGTAAATGATGACATAATTTTCATTTTTGAATGAACTAGCTATTCCTTTAAGTCGTAATTCACTGAAAATCAGTTTCCTTCATGCAAAGTCTTGATATGATCTCTACACAAAAAAACCAAAAGTGATATTTCAGAATCTTAACTGAACATTATCAGGATAAAAATGAACAAACCTAGTGTTACATAACATTTTCTATACCTTCAAGTACCTTTAAAAGTCGTTACAGTACACAAAACAACTTTTTTTTTTAAAACTGAAGGCAAAAGCTTAAGCTGAAGGTTCCCTTCACATATACCTGACACATATTTACCTAAATTTGCAGATCTCACATTGCCGCTGAGTACTAACACTGAACATTTCTGAACTGATGTTGCTCTGGGATACATTAGGTTGGCTGGTTTGTCAAAGCAACAAAATGTCTCAATATTCAAAAAGCAGCCAAAGAAACGCCTCATCCACAACCAGTTAACAACTCCACACATTCTTTGCATTTTAACACTGCTCTAGCTTGTTTCATATTCTAGCTTTCTAATAAACCTGGCATTGTACACTATGATTAGTGTCAGCTCTGTGATGAATTGCCTCGTTTTGACATGTCTACATCACCAAATTAAAAATAAACCTTTTTTGAACAATGTTGCACAAACATGTAGCCACCATTACATACTTTATAGTACAATATTTGGATGTTATCTGCTAAAATACTTTTTGGCTCTTAAAATAACTTTTAATTAATTACTGTCTGAATTAGGGTGTGCAGTATTTTCAGTGAAAGCTTCTCAAAAAGGGGTTATGACTAAATCTGATAAAGTCTGCCCTCTTGTGGTATAGATGAACAAATGGGCAAATAGTTGCGCATATGAAACCAGAAAACAGCTAATGAAGAAAAGCTCATTGTAGAGAGTCATTAAAAGCACATGAAGGCTGGTAGACATGGAACATACTTGGGAAAAAATGTCAATGTAGCCTAATTTGCTTTGTTGAGTGGACCCCAAATAACCACAAAAAGACATCAGCTTAATAAACTTATTCTGAAAATAAGAACCAAACAACCCTATACAGCTGAAGAGAATCCAAATATAAGACTCAGCATGTGCTTATTTGTGTTTACGTAGTTGCCATGCAACAAGCAGAACTAGAGGTTAGGAACATGACAAATTCTCTTCAGTCGGGTCTCAGATGTACTGTATCTACGCTCTTTTCGGAGGCACGGAACCATGAGCAATCTCAGGCTGGGAAACTTCCCTTTGTTGATTCAACATCTTTCCACATCCTCCTTCCACAAGGGACGATTACATAGTCTACTGCACACTGTAGGGGTCGAGATCCAAGTGTGTGAGCACGAAAGATATCGCTTCAGACTCACAAGACTAGAACTAGAGTTTCACCCTGTAGCACTGTAACTCAACAACTGATGGACACAAGACTCTACATTTCCAAGCAATGAGTGTTTTTAGGTGTGACCTCACCCTTCAGCCTCAAGAAACTTGGAAATACTAGGAAAAAAAGAGAAAACCGAGCCAAGATGACGCAATTCACATGTAAAGGTCTTTTGAGCCAGATGGTCACTTAAAGGAATAGTTCACCCAAAATGAAAATTTGAAACGTTGAGAAATTTATCATTACATCACACACACCGTCAGAATGAGAGTCCAAACATCTGATAAAAACATCACAAGACTCCAGGCCATACATTAAAATCTTGTGAAGTGAAAAGCTGTGTTTGTAATAAACAAATCCAGAATTGTGTGATTACTGTGATGTTTTTAATTACCTCTTATTCTGACGGCACCCATTCACTGCAGAGGACCCATTGGTAAGCAAGTGATGTAATGCTAAATTTATTCAAATCCATTCCATTGAACGGTTTTTGTTGTTGTTTTTACTGACAGAATCATACGCCAGGCATTTAAAATATGATATATTTTTGTTAAATTTGGATTTTCACATTTCTTTCACGTTTCTTGATTCGATGCCTCAGCACTGCGAAAAACAGTGAGTCATCATACAAATGGGAGGGTCTTTTATTTAAGTTTTCTGAATGTGGGCAGTTTGAGGACTTGTATGACTTTCTTTGTATGAGGGTGAACTGACCTTTGCGTTGGTGGATAAAGCAGAGACACAATTACAGTACAGACTTCAATTTTTTTTCAAGTGGTTAACACATGTGACTGATCACGTAACAAGTCCATTCAACTCTTCATTTTCTTCAGCACATCCCAGATAAAGTTTCCGTCTCTGATGATTAAAGATGATGCGGGTATTTACATTTCCATGAACTGGTAACCATGTGACTATAAATGGAACGCAGGACTTCAACTACAGCAGGATTATAAAAATTGTGCACTGATGCGTGTAAATCCCACTAACTAGCTTTTTACATTTTGGTGAGGGGACCAAATGGCATAATTGTGAAAACAACAGCACCCTTTTTGGGACACAACATTATGACCAAGTTTGGATTAGATTCAAAAAGGGTGACTTGAGTTGAGCCTAAAAGTCATGGATAGGTTAAGAAAACAGATATGTTCCCATGGAAGTAGTAAAGCATTCTGAAGTAACATTTTCAGCAAGGAACACAGTGGATATATGAGAAACAAGAAATAAGAATAAACTTGATAAATATAAACATTAAAGAATAAAGTTAAACGAAGTGACTCAACCTGTGAAAACCCTCAAGAGATGCGTATTAATCTCCTGGTACTGATTTAAACATTTCATTAGTGTTTAATAGAGTGTGTGTTATAAATGTTATAGGCTATATTTGAAAAAATAAATAAACAAATCAATAAACCGTCATGTTGTTCCAAACCTTCATGCCTTTTCCTCAGTCACGTTCATTTTAATAGCCTAATATCTTTTTCTGTAATGAAAGTGAACGCTGACTGAGGCTGAGAGTCTCTAACGTTCTGCTAAATTTCTCTGTTTGTGTTCCACTGAAGAAAGTCAGTCACAAAGGGTTGGAAAAACAGAAGGCTGAGTTAAAAAAAAATGACAGAACTTTAATATTTTTGATGAACTATCACGCAAATGGAGCGCTTATAAATGTTCTTTAGTTTTCTTTACAACAGTTGTTTTCATTAACCTCTTAAAAGAAAGAAAAAAAAAAAACACCGGTTTTACGCAATGCACGTAACTCGCTTCAAATGTTCTCGATTATATTTACAAAATCGGACATATCTGACAGAAACAAAGTTTGACAGTTCAGAAACAGACTTGTTGACTCGAGAGCTGTTCGGTCCTATTCGGAAAGAAATCGTTTTGTTAAAAAGGGTTAATATAGGCGCTTGAATGTTGGAAATCGAACATTCTAAGATGAACCAATTAAACTTCCATTTGATTTAACGGAATATTAATAAGAAACTGATTAACGTTTGTTCAGCTGAGAGCAAATTTCAAACTTCTGACAGTCGAACGATTCTGCCTCGTGAGCAGAGTGAGTATAAAACATAACCGGCTTCAAGTTTTAAATCCCTCCAAGCAGATATAAGAAAAAACGAAACATTTCTGTAACATTCCTGTTGGATATGAGCGTTTCCTCACCTTTTTTTCAAAGGCTGGGCATCTTTATGCAAACTTCTTATTTTCCACGTCTTAATAAATAGTTTGAATATCCTCAGGTAGCGGAACGTCTACGTTTAAAGAGACGGAATGAAAGTCTAGTAAATCCTGACGGCGTAATGCTGTTGTGTTCATTGGCTGAGTGGAATTCTTGGCGGAGGAAGGAGGGCAGTTCATGACTCTGTATGGAAAGGGGATGTTTTGTAATGTGTGGCGCACTATTCCAGACGGATAAATGGGAAATGAACGAACTTCCCGGTGGCTATGATCTGAATTCTGCCTTAAAGACACAGTGCTGGTATCTAAAGAATTTCTAACAACCAAGTCGAATTTACATACAGGCATCACAAAAAAAAAATCATTTTTGGTTAGGAGTTTAATAATATAATTAAAAAACATCACAAATATCCAAACATTATAAATACATAATTTTAATTAATGAATTAATTGGGAAAATTAAAAAAAACACTGACCAAAGTTACATAGGTAGGCTACACATCAAATGCAAGTTTCTATTACAGTGCACATTATTGCACAAAAGGTTATTGTGCATATCAAATGTCCGTAATCCTGCCTTAAGAATATTGCAACAATATCCCAATACCTGGCAATAGTTCAGTTGGGATTCCAATTTCAAATACTTCATTTTTTTAGGTAGTTTATTGGCTGGCTGGTTAAAATGTGAGGAGCAAACCAACTCACTGTGGACTGGACTGGCTTTAAAGATAGTTGTACAGTACAAAACGTATATCATTTTCATAAATGAGTGTTTCCCACTGGGATATTTTCATAAATCTCTCTCAGAACCAACAGAGCAGTATCTTCGGACTCCCTGCAAACAAAACAGAACGAATTATAGATTTCAGAGCATATAAACAATACACCATATATCAAGTGTCATGAAAAATTTTCTCTTACCAGTAGCACAAATGGCTCTGTACGGAAAACAGGTACTCGTTGAAACTTTCAATCGGTGTCTCCTGAAGGACAAAGTCAATACGTCGCCCACGATTCAACATCCCCACCTTGGTGCAGTTTCCTTCCTCCTGCTCCATTGGTGACACTGCACCACAGATATTCAAATTTAAGGAGGGACATTCAAAATATGAGGTGGATTTTATAAATATCTGAATCAAGAAAAGCTTCATTAGATACCTTCTGTTTCATCTGTAGGGGTCATGAAACTGATTCCACCTTCTGCGAGCGCTGGCGTTGGGACCTGAGAAATGCTCTGCCAAGCCATTCTTAAGGATCCCAGTAGATCAGAACTGACTCGGGTCAAACCTTCTTTGAGTTCTGTAAGCATCAACACATTTCATTCAGTTATTTTTGGTCATATAAAACTCTTGGTTTATAAAGTGACTTGGCATACCGAGGTGCATCCTTTTTCTGCCTTTATGATGGGGTATCAACATGGACGGCAAGTCCACGTCTTCAGGCAAAATCATGGGCTCGATTCGATACGCCACTGGGTCAAACTGCAGAGATAACATTCGAGGTGTAAGAACAGAGCTCTAAGGAAGTTGTATGGTTCTCAATGTTTTGTAGATTGTCTTACTGGATGGAAGATGTTGTAGAAACCCTTGCAGGTTGGGAGGCTGTAATTAGGATCTATCCTCTTCAGACCCCTGACGGTTAAAAACATTCCTATTGGTGAACCCATGGCAAAGAACGCATGCGGATGGAAGGCTAACTGAGGATAATCGATGGATACCTGCGGAATAAAGAAGCTGTTATTTGGCAACTGTCATTTAAAGACTT
>SCHK01444525.1:0-11346 GCA_004124795.1 Poropuntius huangchuchieni
TTTTAAGAAATTCAAGGCATTGTGAACTGAATTTAACTCCTCCTTAAACTATCTAGTGAAATGGAACTGACCTCGATCCAGCACTCAGTAGCACTCCACTTATTAGGGAACACAAATGTCTGTGACTGCTGTGAATTAGAGAGCCACTTGACATCTTCAGATGTGGAGAGGCAGCATGTCTCAATAATTAAGCCCTTCAGCGGGGTTCAAACACGTGTTTATAACGGGAAAATATGCCTTGTTTAAGGCGCTAGAACTGACAGAAGAGTTTTTCCTTTTCACTATCACTGTTTCCAGATTCTACTCTCAGCAAAAGATAGAAACCTCTAACCGCCCACACACTCCAAGAACCCACATATTCACACACGTGCACACATTCACGCACGCACACAGGGCGCAGATGCAAACGCTCACTATCCTCAAGACAAAGAGAAAAGGCAGTTACACACAAAAAGAGCATGCTTACACACATGCACACAGTGTTCCTACACAGATATATGTTCATCTCTGAATGAAAGAGAAGAAATGTCCAGATCACATTTCACTTCAACATCAAAATAAAAAATAAGTCATGAAATGAAAAATCAAGGTTCCTGTGATCTTTTGACATATAAAGTTCATTGTACTACAAATCCAAAAACAGCTTTTTTTAAATCAAGTTGCCAGAACAGTTTATCTCATATTTGATCTCAGTATGATGTCATAGTGTGATGCAGAAGACCAACACCTGCTTCTACATCATTGCCTCTTTAATCTTGCCCAACAATTTGCACATGTAGTAGGAGGTGAGTAAAAATGAAAGAGGTCCAAACACAGGATTACTCAAGCAAAAAAATGATAGAGATGCCTCAGAGGATTACAAGATGCTGTATGCCAAATTGTGGAAAGACAGTTTTTATATTGCTTTCCTTGTGATCTTAACACCATGTCCACACCAGGTGCGACCGTTGTTGCATCACATTGCATCCCACTGCAACAGGCTACACTGGATGCAACAAAGTGACCGTTGGAAATCTCCTTAATGTATGTTGTGTCACACTGCATCACGCTGCATCCAGTGTAGGCAGAATCATTGATTATTATGGCTTTTATATTGTCTTTAGTTGCGTTGCATTATGCATTGCCACTCATGTCTGGTGTAGACGAGGTGTAACATTGGGAAAGAGTGAATTAACTTTATTTTTAAATTCCAAATTGCATCAATAAGGGTATGGCCACATCACAATGATTGGACTAAAAATGGAAATGTTTTTCTTTAGTGTTTTTAAAAAACATTGTCAAAACAATCCACGTTCATACAGATTTGCAAAAACGACTAAAAATGCTTTATTATGCATGCCAGGCCAATAGGTGGTGATATCACTTTGTGAAGAAACACTACATGCCTGCGTAAATATGCGTTCTTTTAGATTGAACACATAAAACGCAAGCAAATTTCGTCACTGTTTTCACAAATTCTGTTTTTGTAGTTTACACAGTAACAGTATCGTTTTCAAAATCTCACACTCTGAAAGCCGTTTTTAATAGTTTGCATTTTCAGGCCAGTTGAGATGCTGTTCATTTTTTTGCTTCATTTTACTGTAGATTTGTATTTAAACAAGAGTTTCAGAGAAAAAGATGATACAATTCCGACTCAACATTAACACTGCAGCACACAAGTGTTTTTACTATGTATCACTATTGCTTTGTCTGTTACAGATTGTTTGAGATGTACTGAGTACATGTTACATTCAACCAAAATCACAGCAGAGTCCATCTATTATTTTTATATGCAAAATTGTTTCCCAATTATAGCAGTGGGCGTTTACTTCCCAGTCCTGAAAGTGGCAGGACTTGGAAGTTTTAAAGAGTTACTTCTACTAAAGAGTTACAAAAGTTATATGTAAATAATGTGACAATGCAAAAACAATTTATGATTGAAATATGACCTGGACATTTCCTAATTCACCCCTCTTTATGCTCACATAGAACCCTATATATCACATTTTTTCACTTTTTTTTTTTTTTTGCATTTCTATACTTATGTTACATAAAATAAACGATAAAATAAAACAAAATAATACAACGCAAATACAATAACAATATAATTTAAATAAAATACAAGCTCACATCACAAAAAACACATGGCAAAAAAATGTATCACTAAAATAATTTTACATTCAAACACATAGACTAGATAGACATGGCAAGAAAAACACACAGCTTTGCCCAAATTAAACCTCAGGTGCCTCTCAGCGCGCAGAGGGAGTCTCAGGTGTCACTGTGCACACTGCTGTCATCTCCACGTGAAGAAAGACAAGATGGTGAGGTTTTTTCACCTTCTGCTCTCATTTGCACAGATGAGGAACGTGTATGTGTGTGTGTATGTGCAGCGTGTGTAAAAATACTCAAAAGTGAAGAAAGCCTCTCTGATGTTTGAATCTGTGGTATCTCACCATCTGTTTCTGTGATGTTGGGTGAGACAGACATTAATTCACCCTCCCTCTGATAATGAATCATTTGATACCGCTGGGAAATCTGTATTTTTTCCTGGCTAGCTGAATCGAGACTCTTGTGTTGACCTCATCTAGCTTCCATTCACTGCACTGCATCACACTGTAGACATCTGACCTTGTTAATGTCACTTATGCTGGGACTGACCTAAATAAGAAAGACATGATGTCCCAACCCCGACATCCAAACAAGAGACAGAGCAAGCCCAAAACATGCCCTACACGAGTACATGAACGCTTCTAGCCACACTACCATTCAAAAGTTTGAGGTCAGTAAGAGTTTTTTTAAAAAGAAATGATTACTTTTATTAAGGAGGGATGCGTTAAATGTATCAAAAGTCACAGTAAAAAACCCCCCTGATCTTTCTATTAATCAAACAATCCTAAAAAATATGTATCACTGTTCCCACAAAAATANCAGTTTTTTTTAAAAGAAATGATTACTTTTATTAAGGAGGGATGCATTAAATGTATCAAAAGTCACAGTAAAAAACAACAACTGATCTTTCTATTAATCGAACAATCCTAAAAAATATGTATCACTGTTCCCACAAAAATATTAAGCAGCACAACAGTTCCTAACATTTATAATAAGAAGAAATGTATCTTAAGCATCAAATGAGCACATTAGAATGATTTCAGAAGGATCATGTGACACTGAATACTGAAATTACGGATGCTGAAAATGCAGCGTTTGTCATCCCAGGAATAAATTATATTATTAAATACATTAAAATAGACTGTTATTTTAAATGGTAATAAAATTTAATTATACACAATATTACTGTGTTTATGTATTTTTGATTGAATGCAGCCTTGGTGAGCAAAAGAGACACACCTTTTACAGTAAGTTAAACTACTTAAGGTAGGGTCACATTAGTGAAATTTTGTGGGCAAAAAGGTCATTAGTCCACCGTAAAATGTAGTGATGCATCAAGAACTGCTTGCACAGCTCAGAAGCTTGCCGTTGGTCAAAAAGGTGAATTTATGTAACAAATAAGATTTTTTTTTCCCTCACTTCTAATTCTCTCTCTCTCTTTTTTTTTTAAAGTAAATGATCATTTTCATGAATATCACAATTATTTCCCCTAGAATGCATTAAAGAGCGAGTCTGCAATTAAAAAAGATTTTTATATTAAATCAAAATCTGCTATTCACAATTTATAGCTATTTACTTATACTGTATGTAAACAATACTTAAAGGTCACATCTAGTATCATTTTGATTTCTCCTAATATTAGGAGGAAATACAATGTCTTTAGTAGTTTTTGTTAACAAATGAGTTGAATGAGTTTGTAAAATATCAGATGCATAAGATCACATCAACACACATTCACATTCAAACACACTCATTAACGATCCCACACGTAGACACAATGACGTACACACACGTGTGGCACCTCAGAGAAGTGTGAGTTTATGAATGGCAGTGGAACTCTTACGGTGACGGTGGGGATGGCGGTGACCAGCGAATACACCAGCACCGGAGGAGCTTTGCTGTCATCTTCAGGTCCTGGATACGGCTTGGAGAAGGCTTTATCGAAGCAGAAGAATCCTTGAACGTGCACCGGGAACGTGTCCGTATACTCAAAGTAGTAAGCCAGGAGAACCGTTCCTGCCATGATCACCAGCTGGAAATAGAACATGATTCCAATTTAGAATAGAAAATCCGTTCTAATACGTGGATGGTGGCGTTCTGGAATAAAACACAAGCTGCAGTCGCAGTCTTCGGCTGAGTGAAGAAATAAACACAAGAAAATAAAAAAGACAATTCTCCCCCCCCGTGAGAGAAGTGAAAGAAGATTTTGTGGCGTGAATGAGTGAAGGCAGCATGAAAAGATGCTGAGAGAACGGCTAGAATCTCTTCAGCTGTGCCTATCTATAGAAATAAAAAAAGACAGGCATGGAAGACACAAATAAAGAAAGAGAGGCATTTTACGGAAAAGAAAACAAGCAAATGAGAATGATCAAGGGAGAGAAGAAAAATAGGGGAGGAGGAAAAGAGATGGCAATGTAGTAGAGCGCGAGAGAGAGAGAGGAGGACTGGAGGGATGAGAGAGAGAGAGAAACCCTGGGAGGGAGAGAGAGCGAGAGAGAGAGCGAGAGAGAGAGAGAGAGAGAGAGGAAGGGGGGGCGTGTGCATCTGTGCTCACAGCGGGAGAGGAAATGGGTACATTGCTACAAGTATAACATGCAGTTCTTTTAGATTTTTAGGCAGTAAAGATAAATAGCATGCCATTTATTACAAAAATTGATGGAATGGCACTTTCACAGATTAGGGTAAAAATAGGGCCTGAAACTCTAAAAAAAAATGTTTTCTTTCCAACAAATGATCAGTGAAATTGCATGTTTTTTTTTTAGAATCTTCAGAAAATGCTGGCTGACAACCCTGAATATTATATTAGCCATGCATACAGTATGTTTTTGTTTATTAGTTTGCAATTTTGTATTTTCCAGCAATAAACTTTACATACATAAAAATGTATTAAAAATGCAATGGCAGAATTTGAAACAGGGTTCCATATTTAGCCTAAAGTGTGGCTCAGTACAGTATGTGGTTTGGAACCAACAGTTGATTTACATTTGATAAACTCCATTTCCATTTTTCTTCTTACAATAATTTACGAAACAGAGTTGATTCTAATCTAATATTTAAAGGGATAGTTCAACCAAAAATGAAAATTCTGTCATTAATTAAACCCGTAAGAACTTAGTTCATCTTCGGAACACAAATTAAGATATTTTTGATAAAAACGGAGAGCTCTCTGACCATCCATATACAGCAATGACCCATAGAATTTGTGTTCCGAAGGCGAACGGTGGTCTTACGGGTTTGGAACGAAATGAGGGTGAGTAATTANNATGAAAATTCTGTCATTAATTAAACCCGTAAGAGCTTAGTTCATCTTCGGAACACAAATTAAGATATTTTTGATAAAAACGGAGAGCTCTCTGACCATCCATATACAGCAATGACCCATAGAATTTGTGTTCCGAAGGCGAACGGTGGTCTTACGGGTTTGGAACGAAATGAGGGTGAGTAATTAATGAATTTTCATTTTTGGATGAACTAACCCTTTAAAAAACACAGTGTTCTGTGCCTTTAATGGACAAGTGTCTTGAGACCTTCACAAATAAATCATAATTCATTGTGACACCATCTAGCATTCTTAAATATGATTGGTAAGAAAAAAATAGAACCCTAGAAAGAGAATGAGAGAGAGAGAGAGATTTAAGTGCTGGAGTGTGAAAAGTATTTGCACGCATGTGTGCACCTGCACAATGCAATTAGATCCATAACCCTTTTATGTCCATGTTTCCACTAATGTCCTATGAAATATTAACAGTCTATAGTTCAGCGCAGCCTCGTAGCTGATGTTCAGAGACTAATCCAATGGTTCTCTCCTCACTGCTCTGTTCCAAAACCAAAGTTCTCTCCATTTTTAAAAATCTGAAGTTAAACCAAAAAGATAAAAGATATATTGTAATTAATTTGCTAAACACCACTATTTAAAAGACTTTACCAGTATAAGATGTTTAAAAATGGTCAAAACTGCAGGATCTGAACAATTTGACTTAGTACTGACAAGAAACTCGTATGTAAGGCAAAAGATTTTGAATGAAATAAAAAATCTATTCTGAATATCAATCGATTTTCTTATTAATATTACACTGGGTTGTATAAAACTGTAATAGCTTTTATTAAAATTACAATGCTATGCATTCCCAGTTTTTCTAATGGTAAGAAAACAGTGAGTTTGTCTTTATAGCTGTACTTTCTGTTCAACTCATTTGTTTTTGTGATTTGCCCCTTTAAAACATAATGTTTGTAGTCATTGCAGTGATCAAATTTAACAGACAAATTATTCTGTTTTTGGCACAAAGAAAGAATATTAACTGGGGTGTGCTGTGAATAAATTTACTTGCTAAATCTGTTATTAAGACATTTTCTGAATTAATCATCAACCTCTACAACATTCAACTAAAACCCTAATAATTTAACTGCCAATTGTAAAACTCATACTTGGACCACTAATCTGTATATTGGGGAAGGGGTTTGGGGTAATGCATCGCTCTATGGTGGTCCCTCAGTGTCTTTCTATGGGATCTACAGTCCCTGGTCAGACATAAACCTTTGAAATAGTATATATATAAATATTATATTCCGTCACAAGTAATACCTTCAACTATAATGACTCCCAGACAAACTACAGTTAAGAAAGGCCAGTAGATGTGCAACTTCCAGCAGAGACTCAGGAACTGTCTCATCAACATTTCAGATCTCAAGATGTTTACGAATAACAAAGCCTAAATAAACTGATACAGAGGGCTATAGTTCTACTCCTGGTCTTGTTGGGGTCAGAGATGATAATTGTCAAATTCTATCATCCAGTGCTTAAGCTCCTGATAAACAATTCTGAAAAACCACAACGCTCTTGTATAAACCGTTGCCTACTTATTGCTTCATTCTTGTTCTACTCCAGTAAGATCTTTTCTGCTGACTGCCTGTCTCTTCCTGCTGTGTGTACTTTCATGTTATTTCTAGCTCCTATCCCACATGAACACGAACATGAGTTTTCCGCTTTCACTCATCTAAAAGCTACCAACAGAGTTCTGCACCCAGCTTTAGTCTGCTTTGTAAGTCCTCACAGTACTTCCTAACCTTTTTTTGTCACATAGATAACTCAACAGCCACATCAGTAGACTTTCATCAACATCAAACTAGACACGGATTTAACCAATATTACACTGGATATCTTTCAACAGTTTGATTTATTTCATTAAAGTACCATTTATTACAATGGTTTACTTTTTAAACAGAAACAATACCGTGGGTGAAAAAGACTCATTATTCAGTATTTCTTCCTGGTAATGAGACACGTGATCTTGTTTGTCACGAGCCAATTCACATTACTGGCCAAGCATGGAGAATCGTTCTTGAGAAAAGCCTAACAATGATTTACAAATGAAATTCATATTTTTGTAATTCAAATCCTTCCTGGTAAATCAAAACAAACCCTGATGGCTGATTTTCAGGCAGTCATGCAATCTAAAGATTCTGTTGCTGGATGATATGATAAAACCCCAATTTGAATCCTGCCACATTCACACAGTCCTGTGTCACAGGGGGAAAAATCATGCTTTCCAAGTAGGTTACAGCTAACAATTTTAATGGCTTCATCTAACAGTTAATCAAATGAAATAATTCAATCTTGACACAAGGCTTTGAATAATAATTCACTCATGCCTCATATCCTGTGTTGATTACAGTATTCTAAACACAAACAGTCTAATACAGTTTGAGTGTGGAATTAACAATTTGCTTGAAAATAATCCTCATTCAAACATTACCCAGAGAAATCCTCTCTAAACTGGTTTGGAATAAATCTGGTATACAGAGAATTAAACTGATGAAAACTTTCACAAGAATCCAAAAATTGCATCTACAAAGACTGCAGAAATGATGCTAAAAATTTACCTTTGTTCATCACAGGAATAAATTACATTTATGTTATAATATTTCACTGTGTTAATGTTTTACAGTATATTTGATCAAATAAACATAGCCTTGTTGAGCATAAAGGATCCTAAACTCTGTTGTGTGCTGTATTATATAATTACTGTTTTAAAGCTCAAAATAGATTTGTGCAGAATTATCAACAGGACCTGTAAGAGAAATGCAATTTCATTGCCTCATGTGTACACGTTTGAAAGGCAATGAAAGCAGATGTGACTTTGTGTACTGTGTATTCATTCAACAACAATGCCTAAAATGAAAGACAATAGCCCGAATGTTTAACTATAATGTGAATGTCTGTAATAAAGTGCACTCAGACCAATGCTTGAGGTTCTTTGTCAAAATTAATGCAAAAAATGCACTGCATAATGACCTGACAGGAGTGACAGAATTGAGTTCATTATCTCATTTTCAACGGATGTGCTAATTGCGAACAGAAGCCACGTGCGCTTGCTTAGCAATGCTAGAGAATAAAGGTCACGCATTCACATAAACAGCAGGAAAACAGAACAGACGGGCACAAGTCAAATGAACCAAACATTGTCAGATGAAACAATTATAAACGTATCCAAGAAACAAGGCCGGTTTTGACACATTTTGAGTGAGTGCTGCGTAAGTCATAAATACAGTTCTCAGTTTATTTGTTGGGAGAAAAATGTCACAGACGTGTTTGATGACACATGGGACTTTTAAAGACCGGTCCCACTTTTGTGGCCTCATTTCTCAGAGTGAGCCCATTGCTTAGTCAGTTTTTCAGTCTTTCTGAATTTTTAACTGCTGTGCCAGCAAATAAAAATTCAGCCGTCATGCTAACTCTGCTACTCTGTCAAAAACTGACAAGATGGTGACAGAGAGAAAAAAACTTTAACTATTGCCGTTAGCAGTTTTGCACAGGAAACAGGAAAAAACAGCTTAAACCAGCCAGATCAAGCCAGAAGATGAACTACCTAAAACCACTTAAAACCAGCAAAACTCATGCAGAATTAAGCATTTTATTATGCTTGTTTGCAGCAGGGTGCTTTTGCATCTTTACTATTAAAGAGTGTAAAATGAGTAATTTAACAGTAAAGTCTTCCTGACAAATGACAGTAAAAATGTAAAAAAATAAAAAAATTTTTTTACAGCAATATTACCGCTTATTAGTCTTATTAGATTTGCCAGGGAGCTTCCCAACCAGTCTAATAGGATAGTTGTGCCCTCTGCTGTTCACATACAGTACTGTATTTCAAAGGCAGTACACAAAATACATAGTATAACATAGTTCAAATATTGTTTTTTTCAGACTTACCTGCCACAGATTTATTAATTATTTATATTTCATCCAAGACTCTTTATTTAATCGATATTTCTTTAATCAGAAAACAAAATCATGGTTGTCTTGTCACATAAATGGCTACTTTGCAATTTGCATACTCATACAGAAGGTTATATACAGTGTTTGTGCGTGTGTGCGTGTGTGTGTGTGTGTGTGTGTGTGTAAACACATACACATCCCCTACACAATGGATTTATCAAATGCTTTTATGCAGAGTGATGAAAATAAATGCTTTAGCGCCACATGCGAAACCGTGGTGAACAGATGGCAGGCATGCAATACAAAAAGTTGTGTGTTTTATTAATAGAAGTACAAATTGAAAAACTTTGTTCAGAAGTGGATCGTTCCTATTACTCTTATTCCTCCTGTTCCAAGAAAACCCAAAGAGCCACTAGCTGAGAAGTAAGCAACATCTTTTCTTTAGCATGCATTAGGCTTTTTACAATAGCGGAGCAAGCAATATATAATCCTATATTGCACCTGGGGAAACTATAATGCTGTATAGAGTGCAGAAATGACTGCAGTATTCTTTATTTTGTGTAGGCTACAAGACATTTTGAGTTTCATTTCACAACTTGTTGATCGTAATCCATTTTTCTACAGATAAAAATAATAAAGTGGCAGAGCTACTGAAGGTGTGGGATCATAAAACTGGCTTACTGAAGCTCATGTAGGATGTTCAATGATGCCCACACACGGTTAAAATAACTGGTTTGAGATGAATAACAAACTGGGTCTGTAAACCTCAGAGGAGAAAAAACTTTGAATAGAACTCTTTTGTATGATTTTATTGTTGTTTGTTTCAGCAAGTTACTGTACCAAATGAATGTTGAATTGAGAACTCATAAATGCGCGTCTACCAATTATTCAGTGAAATGCATGATTGCCCATGTATTCTGCACGCAAGAGAATACATTAGTTAAGGTTTTACTATTACAAAAAGTAGAAAACAAGAGACCTACTTTATTTTTTTTTTGTGCAAACTCCTCAAATTCTATCAGATCTTTTTTTTCTTTGCAAGTTAAATTCATTATTCATGGATAGACATTCCTTGATGTCACAGATTTTGCTTTTTCCAATAAAAATGTATTCTTTTACATTGTATGCGCATATTATTAGATTCTACTGAGCACTTCTGTTTTTCTACTTGGATACATTTTCCCAAAGGATCATTTTTTTTAAGTTAAGTATTTCACGAGTATATTTTTCATGCAACACATTGCATTCTTCTCATAATTTGCTTTGGACTTGCTTTTGTGATTGGGCTGCAAAGAACTAAGACAAATTGTGATCAAAGTAAGGATCCTTCCTCTTGGCAAACACTTCCATGTGTTCCTCCCACTTCTGCTGTTCTGTGGAAGTTCAGAATTAGTCTCTTATCTCTGGTCTTATCTAATCTCCAGCAACACTCGCAGAACGCCAACACGGGAATGAGTTATCTCCTCTGGGGGACATAAGTGGCGACTTCAAAAACTGAACCCTAACGAAACATGTCTAACAGATTACAAGAACGCTGGGTGGTGGCAGCTCATGAGGTGAGCAGCTGGGACATTAATCCAAAGGTTCCCAACTGGAAGATTCATTATTTGGAGAATAAATCTATCTCCAATGAATAATAACATAATCAATATTAAAAAAAAAAAAATTACTGGAAGTTGCACTGGAAGTGTAAATAGTTGAATTCAATGTGTTGCTTGCTGTTTCTTTGTGAAATTTACTAGAAATTAATTTCTAAATGAAAATTGTCTCTACGCCAGGGTTATTATTGTTAACTAAAACAAAAAAAAAAGACCTAATAAAACCTAAAAAACTGTGGACATATAATTTTTATTAAAAAAAACTTTTAAAAAATCCATATAAATCAAGTAATAAAATGTTAAATAAAATAAAAAATAAAAAACAATAAAATCAAAATATATATAAAAAAGATAAGGGGTTTACAACTTTTCCAGGCCAAAAACCCCCAAAAAGCTTATAGACAGAGATACACTATATTGCCAAAAGTATTCGCTCACTCCCTT
>SCHK01444536.1:0-10757 GCA_004124795.1 Poropuntius huangchuchieni
ATCTGCCTTGCTCCAGGTCTGCAGCCTCCCCGTATAGACTTAAACTGCCATTGGGGAGTTTTCTGAGATCCACACTGGAGAAAAACTCAGTATTCAAGAAACTTAAATTTATAAATTGATAGGATTACTGGGGTTACTTAAAGTTCTTCCGGGAACTTATAGGTTCCATGTTATGAGTTTCTCATAGAAATGATAGCCCGAGAGGTTCTCCAAATGATTCCACTATTGTGGTTATAAAGTTACAATGACTATTAATCCATTTAAATCATTTGTGTTTTTTATTTATTTTATCATTTGTTTAAATACTGACTTACAAAAACATTTCAGGGTCCTTCACCTTGTGTCACCTACTTGCAATTTAATAACAACAAAAGGGATGCAATTTGATGTGTACCCTGACTTTATGCACATTACAGATTTATTGTTTATGTCTATAGCAGTATTAGGCAGTTTTCGTCCATCTTCTCTATTACAATACAGCCATCTGACCAGAAAGCAGGTTATGTGACAAACTCAGGTAAGTTTACAGATAAGTAAACAAATTCCTTAGCTTTTGTTTCCAAAAACTGACGTAACAGAATGTAAGCAGCTTTAGCAAATTACTCTCTGAACGTAACCTGATATGGAAGGTTAGTTTACTTTTTGTTTTACGTTGTGTGCAGTTGGTGTTGAGCTTTATGATTGAAACTGTTGTGATGAATAGCCTAGTTTCGTTTTCTGAAAAGGATACACCCAACGATATTTAAACTCCAACCCTCACACATAAGTAAACAGTCCAAGGCACTTTCTGTTGACCTAGGATGGATCCCTGTAAGTAGAGAGCTACCCGAAAATACTGCAGAATATTTAATATTTATCAATCGCTGACACTTAACCTATGTTTGTTTTCTTCTAAGGTACAATGATTGCAGCTGGTGCAGGAGCAGGTATAAAATGCTAAATGACTTTCACTAGATAGAAGACGTGATTTTCAAGTTTTTCTACATTTTATTAGATTTAACGTTACATTTTATTCTAAGCCACTTTTCCACGTTCGGGCCGAACGGTTCTAAGAACGGTAACTTAAGGAACGGTTTCAGTGCTCGGTTCGGAACTGTCCAGAATTCTCAGCACTGTGCTGAACTGTCGGTAGAATTTGTGTCATGCTGCTCAGGACTGATCACTTGTTTGTTGTCTGGCGACTAGTTTCTCTCTGTAGCTGCCAAAAGTGTTTTCTGAGCGAGCGCTGTTTACATCTGATATTAACCTAAACGCTTGTGTTACCAAGGCAACGACTGACGCGTTTGTCCACGAGCTCTTTTATCAGCCCCAAGACATGGAAGACGAGTGAATGGTTTGGCCCGATAGTGGAAAAGCGGTTTGTTGCATGTTAACACATGCTAACTGGTTTAAGTGGCTTTTAAATATTTATTCACCTGAACCACCAGTAAGGTTTTACAAATATGCTATGTTTCCACCAATAGTCGCAGCTGTCGTCGCAGCTCCTGCTGTTCTAACAGCGGCAGGTTTCACCGGAGCTGGGATTGTTGCAGGTTCTATTGCCTCCTCTTTGATGTCAGCTACTGCTGTTGCTAACGGAGGAGGAGTCGCAGCTGGGTCCGTGGTGGCAGCTCTTCAAGCCGCTGGTGTGCCATGCCAATATCTAGAAACCTCTGCTATTGCATTCTGGGATTTTTTTCTTTAATCTGTGCGATTTAAAACGAATTGCGATAAAGCGGGCTGTTTAATACACTGTAGTGGGTTCACACTGGGTAGCCACATAGTAGCCTACTTAATTAAAGGGATACTGTTTCTTTAAATGCTAAAAGAGTTTTGGCTGATGGAATGACACTGGTGACTGTGGCCACACCTAATCATAAAAAGAAATAGTAAGCCCTTTTTTATTTCTTACTTATAATGTTGCTCGCTAAACTTAAGTAAATATTATCACTTTTGAATTTCACACATGGATTGAGTGAAATCATAAATTAATAGGCTATATGTTTTGAGGTTTGTTAAATATGTTGCTAAATATGTTTGTTTAACGTGTAAATAAACAATGTGGGACAATAGCTAATAATTAAAATACAGGATATCTTTTTTAATAAATCGAGATGGCCCACTTTATCTGAAAAGACATTTGTTTACACGTTTATTGGTAGGCCTATATTGAAATAAATAACACATTATATTTCTGCTGGACTTTAAAGAGATAAAACTATGTGTAACATTATACAAACATTTGCTTTTTTATTTAGGATATACATAATGCTGCATATTGTAATGAATTGTGCACATCAAAACCTACTTCATGAAAATCCACTCCATATATGAATTATTGAATTATTATATATGTAGGCTATGGCTTTTGTTATAGCTCCTGTAGAAATCTCATTTTGAATGGCTGGTTTTTAAATGGTTTAATTTGTTTTATCAGGTGCAGCTGGAATCCCTGTTGCAGCTCAGGCTGTGATAGGTGCCATAGGTGGCACTGTGGGTGCAGCTGTGGGTGGACCATTGATATGCAGTGCAGGAGCCACAGGTGAATCCATTATTCTCTTTTGAATACCGAATTGGTTTTTGTTTTTAGTTATTTTCATCATAATTAAGGTAAACTGTGTAAGTGCTGTTTAACACTGCCCAAAGCTTTGTTGTTGTTGTTTTTAAAGTTAAACATCTGTCTATCCAACTAATAAGTCAAATGCTTTATAGCAGCAGTGTCTGTTTCATCTATGATGGTAGCTCTGGAATTTCATCTATCTATGTGTGATCAAAACAGGTTCAAACTAATTTTTGTTTTCAATAATTAGGTGCCGTCGCAAGCGGAGGTATCGTGGGAACTGCCGTGAGCTCAGTTGCCAGGTTAATTGGCAACTGCACTGCGTAAATGCCCCAAAAGGCCCTTCAGAAAATGTAAAGATTCATAAAGTCAAACAGCATTTATTTAATCTACAACCACAAACATGAGCACTATTAAACTGTTTTTAATATAATAATAATAATAATAATAAAATAATCTTTCTCTTCTGCTGTAGATTCTGTACAAATCTAGCTTTCTACTTTAAACTTAACACACTGCACACATTGTTTGCTCCTATGAAATATTGCTTGTGATGTCTGTATAAAAGCTTCTGCTAAATGGGTAAATGTAATTGTAACAAAATTGTCTTGGCTAATATTGTACATGAACTTTGTCCTTTAGGAAAAAATCTGTAACATTAAGCTGTTTTAATTAAGCTGTTTAACACTTAAATGGTTTAAATACATTTTATTATGACTAACTCTGTGTCTTGTATTATCTAAAAGCAAACAGTACAGAATAATGTTGGCAGTGTCAAGGTCATTCTTCTGAGAAAATGCTTAACGTCAATAGGCCTATACCTTGAATGCATTGTAAAAGTAATTTTGGACGAATGTAATTGTCAGAATGCTGACAGACTGGTTTTGGATGACAACCAGATAGCCTGAAAGAAACTTATTAGGACAAAAGTGTTGGGACACAAATAATTATTGGCAGTTCCATTGTTACAGGTGTATAAAATCGAGCATCTACCATGTAGCATTTACAAACATTTATTGAAAAAAAAAAAAAAAACCAATTGTTATTCTGTAGAGCTCAGTTAATTTAAATGTGGTACTGTGATCGGATACCACCTTTGCAGTAATTCAGTTTGTGAAATTTCATCCCTGCTAAACATTCCACAGTCAACTGTAAGTAGTGTTAATGTAAGTCTTTAAGAACAGCAGCAACTCAAGATCTGAGGTTAACGAGATCTGAGGCACTGAAGCGCATGATGCTTCGAGCCAGCGCTCAGATTCATGTCTGAAGAGTTTCAGCTGAGATACCAGGAGAGTGTTAACTTTTCTGACTGCATTGTGCCAACTGTAAAGATATTATTGGTATTTGGCTGTTTTTGAAGGGATGCTAAAATATTTTGGACAATGCTATATTCTTGTAGCTGCCAAGGGGAGACCAGTTTAATATTAAAGTCTATGTATTTAGATATATAGCCCAGATAGCACACGCACATCTCCAAGATGTCTTTAAAGAGTGTTTCATCTGGAAAGCATTTCATAAACATCTTTAAAAAGGTTGTATTGTTGTGTAAAATGTGTATTTTTTTCAGGTAATGATAAATTCCTTATTCAAAGTTGAAGTGCATATTAAACAGGTGTGAATGTACTGTGATTGAAGAGACAGAGATTTTTTTTGTAAATATATTTTGTTTCATGCTATCTTGTTTCACTTTTCAATAAGAAAAATCTCTACAGCAGAATTTGGATTTGTCTTATATTTAATGAAGTTGACATCACTGATTCTGTAACTTTCCTTTTTAATAAGATACTCTAAAACAGTCTGTTTTATAAAGTGCTACATAAGTAAAGGTGACTTGACTTGATTAAATTAATTTTGCACCCCTGTCATAACGTTGGTATTTGCAACATATTAAAAACATGATATATGCACTTTGTTCTAATCCCTGGCTTTATGCAATTTATACATTTGTTGTGTATTTCTATGTGGATACAGTATGTGGCAATTTACTAAATACCTGCAATACCGCAATCTGGCCATCAGATGTCACTGTGCACATTTAGCCAAGTCTTTGGGAAAGCTTTGCTTAGTAGTCTTTGTATTTAAACTACATAAAATGATCGCTATAGATATTGATCGCAGCGAGCAAACAACCTATGAGTCCGAAACCCATGAGTCCTGTGAGGGGAGGGGGGAGGGGGGAGGGGGGTCGTTTAGGTGTTTAGGTTTCGGTTTCCTTTCTCAAGAAGCAGCCGCCCACTGAGTTATTAAGGCAAGCCCTCGTATGCAAGAGTTTCAGTGCAAAGCAAGAGCATCCTGAGTTTGCTTGCTTTACAAAAGTCGAGTTAAGATGGATCCAAGTAAGTATTCTAATAGAACTGTAGAATTTAAAATATTTGTTTCTCATTGTTTAATTGTTTTTTCTTTTCCCTAGTGACGCTTATTGGAGCTGGTGTAGGAGCAGGTACAAAAATGAAATACGTTTTTATTGTATTTTCAATCTTCTAAATCAAGAATTTAGATATAAATGTTTTAGTTGCATTTTTCAGTGGTCTGTGTGCAGTAATGTGCACCTGAACTAACCTGCTTATACTGTGATTGTCTCAAAAGTCCTTACAGTCGCTGCAGCTCCTGCTGTTCTAACAGCGGCAGGTTTCACCGGAGCTGGGATTGCAGCAGGTTCTGTTGCCTCCTCTATGATGTCAGCTGCTGCTGTCGCTAACGGAGGAGGGGTTGCAGCTGGATCCGTGGTGGCAGCTCTTCAAGCCGCTGGTTAGTCACATAAAAAAAAAAAAAACTTTTATCAGTGGTTTATGCAACGGGGGCAAATACACAAACCCTTGAACTAACAACTGAATTTATGTTATCAGGTGCTGCTGGAATCCCTTTGGCAGGTCAAGCCATCGCGGGGGCAGTGGGAGCCACTGTGGGTGCCGTTGCCAGCATGGCTAGCAACTGTACTTTGTAACTAGTTCGATTTATTTTATCAGTAACTAGTGCTATGTATCTCTATGTAGACCTATATGTTCATTATCTTATTTTCTGTCTCAGTGATCTGATCGGCTTCACTTAGAATGTTGTGCTGTCATGTCTCTGTCATTTCTTTAGCTATCATAAATCAATTTTGTGTAATTCACTGTTACATAGAGTTATTCTAACTGGCATTAATGTATGTTTTGCTGAATAATGTAAAGGGTTGATTTCTGCAAATGAGGAACATTCTGGAACCATAAGCACTATTTTTCATGTGTTCAGCAAACTTATATAAGTTATAAGAGAGGTTCTCAGAATGGATTCTCCACCATGTGTTTCATTGGCTTTCCAAAGGTTTCAAAGGCTTTTGCAAACACCTTGTATGTGTTTGCAAATGTATTTGTATGTACCTGCAGTTACAAAATGTAGCATATGTGGGGCCTTGTTTAGTAAACCTAATAAACAATTGGAATAATTTACATGTATTTTGTCTTTTGTTTGTCTTTGTTTTAACTTAAAGCTATGTCTATCTGTATATCTGTCTCAATAAATTACAGGGTTCTTCTGTGTAACTTCACCATTACAAATCATGTTAAATGGGGCTCTAACCTTTCAATATTTTTAAACCTAATTTCTAACTCTAACTTCTAACTGTTTTAAATAAACACGGCATTATTCACATTACTGACAGATTTTGATTTTGCATGGAATACAGGTTGTGAAGAACATAATTTCACTGAGAATCAGTTAGTTTGGATGTGTAAGCATTGTGCATTTAGTTATTATGCAAATAGTAGAAAATTGTATGCAATTCAATTAAATTAGTAAGAATTTCAAATCTCAATTTCAAAACAAAACTAATTAAACTTATTGAGAAAATTAAGGAAATTATGTTTACAGCTAGGTTATATGTAACTGGTTTAAATCTATACTTTATTCCGGTTTATCAAATAAAACATACTTTTCATTACCTTGTTGATTGTATTTTTTTTTATCAATTGCACTTTGGCAACTACATTTATTGTTTAGTTTAGTTTTAGATACTTTTAGATCAATGCTGGTTAACCTCATGTATCACTCTTAAAAATAATGGTGCTTCACAATGCCATTGAAGAACCTTTTTGCATAAATGGTTCCTTAAAGAACCTTTAACATCTGAAAAACCTTTCTGTTTTACAAAAGGTTCTTTGAGGTGAAAAAAGGTTCTTCAGATTATAAAAAGGCAAGAAAGAGATTGTTCTTTAAAGAACCTTTTGAATGGATGGTTCTTTGTGGAATCAAAAATGGTTATTTTATGGAATTGCTGTGAAGAACCTTTTAAGCACCTTAAAACCTCTTATTTTTAAGAGTGTATATGCCAGTACCAGGACAATACATTAATAAATGATTTGCTAATGAAATAATTTGCTAATGAAATCACTCTTGAGCACGTAACTGCCTTTGCAGCCCATTTCGAATGCATTACTTGATTAAAAAATGGAAAGCATTTAGATTGTGTGTCACAAGTACAGGCAATTACAGACGTGGGAAGAAAACAGAAAAAATGGCGTTGTCAGTCTTCTGTCACATAAGATCTAATGCCTAAATGCACTATAGTAGCAGAACAATAACATAAGGTAATAAAATCACAATGACCTATATAGGCTACCCATACCTGCCCTACCCTCCACCAAGTAAAGGATGCCTACAAAACAAAAGCACATAAATGGCACCTTGCTGCAGGCACACTGTAAAATATGTCAATGTTTACCAAAAAAAAAAAAAAAAATTCCCAGCATATACGTCTGCAAAAACCAATGACCATAACAATGTAAACACGCACATCAAATAGACATCTCTGAGATGTAAATATGCTGGGTTTCTGCTTACTCATCATGTTCACCTGAATGTTTGTTTTGAAAACAATAGCCAAGCTTCTGTTACTAAGACAACTTCATTGAGCGTGTCAGCAAACTAATTTATCTACTTTTGAATAAGGGCTAGTATTATAGATGTCAATATATATATATATATATATATATATATTTTATCTATCACTTTTTAAAATGTTATTTTTACGAATTGCTCTTTGACAGACATTAATGGAATCATTAGTACATGCTATTAGCATGATTAGCTACTTCAATCTTTATCAAATTCAGGTGAAAATAACCCTTATGAAAATGTTGAACTAGGCTATATGATAACCAATAAAAAATTTTCTAGATGTTGTTTTGGCTTTGAGTTGTTTCCTGAAAAGTATTAATTGAGAGTATGTGTGTAGGCCTACAGAATTTATTGTACTATATCGACAGAATCTTTAAAATGTGTTTATCATACTCTGACAATAGTTGGTGCCACAGGTGAAACTGCAAGTCATATTTCTAAGTCTGCGTTTGGGACACGGACACTTTTCGTACATCCGAAACACTAGATGGCAGTAGAAAACTTAGAGCCTTTTATCAAAAAAGCAGCATGTGAGCGAGACGAGAACACAAACAACAATGCTATTTTATCTCATTTTAAAACATAAGCAATAAAGGCGTTGTGGTGATTACTAGGCAGGATGGATCATTTCAGAGAACCGGTAAAAACAGACTGTGAAGATCTACTGGGTCGTTTTCAAGCGACCGAGTCAGTTCGGTACGAGCAGTTTGTAGAGATCTGGAGAGCCATGGACTTCAGCAGCATCTTCCAGTGAGTTTGGCATCGATGCCAATGACAGTTTCTTGCGAATCCTTTTAAATGAGATTAGAATCAAATAAGAGAAATATAGAACATGTGATACTGTGGCAAAACTCATATTTCAGTTGCACGTACTTAAAAGTTGTCTATCTGTATATCTAAAAGTATTTCTTGTTAAATGTTCGTTTTTATTATGAACATTACTGGCATCTTTTTCTCTGTCACTGCTTTGATTATGTGTATTGATGCTTTAGTGCAATCTTTTAGATACCATGCACGGACCCCCAAATATGATCTTGTATGAGGGGGCAGCATCCCCTATTATGTTTAAAAAGTAAGTTCTTTCTCTCTCCTCCTCTCTGCAGTGGTAAACCAGAGCCAAATGAGAGAAGGCACTTTGCTCGTCTGATTCTGTCTGTGGTGTCTCCATACTTCTTTCCTCCCTACACCTTCCAGATCAGAGTGGGGGCCCTTTATCTATTGTACGGCCTCTTCAACACACAACTCGCCACTCCCAAAGAGAAGGTGTGCTGTCACCCAGCATCTAATCATTCTGTCAGCCTTCTGGGTCACTGTTTAGTTTTTTGTTTAGAATTGTTGTGTTCTGTTACTAGGGCATAGGGTTATTCACTCGTGTCATTCCAAAACCTGTTGACTTTTTTTTTTATTCTGTGGAACACAAAAGATATTTTTGAGGTTTTTGGTCCTTACAAGTTTTGTTTTAGACCTTGTTGGCCTTTATTGTATGGGTAAAACAACATACAAAACAGGTTTTGAATGACATGACAGTAAATGAAGACAGAATTAAAACACATGAATTGTATTTGTGTGTTTCTTTGTGAATGTTCTTCATGTAGATCCGCATTGCTCTGAAGGACTGGAAGGATGTTATGCAGTTTCAGAAGGATGCAGTGAATGCTCAACATTACGATGTGATTTACGTCTTCAGAAAGCTCCTGTCAGATAAAGCTTTCTACTTCACTGCCATGCCAACACCGGTAGGTTAATAAGCTCAGTGCTTGTGTATCTGGTTGTAAGTTGCGGTGTTAAAACTAAAGGCTTGAATACACTACACAACTTTCAGCCCAGAATTTAGCTGTGATTTGCAGTCTGGAAGAATCAGCTCAAACTCAGGTTTCTTTCAGACAATTATTCCATTAGGTTGAAGGATAACACACGTTTGATATTTTAGATGATTTTAGAACACATGTTGTTTTTATTTGTCACATGTCTTTAGTGTAAGATGACCATTTACAAAGTCATCAAGCTTATAATGCATTGTGTGATTATTAAAACCCCTTTTTAGTTTTTCAAGTCCATTTTTTCAGTCACTTTGATGAATTAGTTAGTTTTGTGTGGATAAAGTCCCAATCTACACTGAATATCCTGTTTCACTAGGACATGTCATGCAGGAGAAGAATGATGAATGATGTTACGTGTTGACTTCATTAAGCAGTGTTTTTTAAATTTTTTTATTCCTGTGTGTATCCGTACTGATGGTTTCTGAACATCGGACCAAAGGTGCTCATTGTACATGTTTACAGCTCAATTTCAGGATAAAGAGGGAAGATGGAAGGAAGAGGAAAATCTGTGAAGAGTTTGTTGAGCCGCCATCACGTCCTCAGGAACTTGTCACCACAGATTTACTAGAGGTGATTCAACATAACAGCTTCAAGAGCTTCATTTTGTATTAAAATGTATCTCCTCCAGCATTTGTTTTGTTTAAATGCATTTCTGAATGTGTGAAAGCTTTTTATAACTGCTCTATGAGGTTTAAACGCAATACTAAACATGAGCCAGGATTGACACTGATGTTAATCACTATGTTTGTCATGTCACTGATCAGTCAAAGACATGATTTAAATATTGATCTTAATGAATTATGGCTATAACAAAACAAAATTTTCACTGAAAGTCATCCTGTACAGTGCATCTAATTTGTGAATTTTTTTTTTTTTTTTTTTTAGTTTTTAAATGCACATCTGTTTTATTTGACCATTAAAAACGTGATTAGTAGTTGCTTGTCAAAGGCAAGGCTGATTTGGTTAACAAGTCCATTTGTATTTTTCTGGACCTTAGGAAATTGCAAATATCCATGAGCATTATGAAGGTGTGAAGAAAGCCATTTTCACTGAACCAGACCCAAACCTGGATGTTGTGCAACAAAACCTGGTTCCCAAGCTAAACAGTGTCGTCCTCACTTATTCCAACTGGCAGATAAATCGTGCAGTAAGTATATTTGTGCTTATGAATCTATGTTGTATAATAGTTTGTTGTTGAGGAACTAATATCTTGAGGAACTAATGAGAATGCTTTAAACTGTGAACTGTTTGAAGTGACAGTAAATACATTTATAATATAACAAAACATTTCTGTTTCAAATAAATGCTGTCTTTTTCAACTTTCTTGTCATCAAAAGGTTTTCAACATTAATAGTATTTAAAAGTTATTAAGAAAAAAGTTAGTGTAAATCTTAAATATTTTACATTCCATTTACATCTTGGTAGGTTTTCCAAAAATTAAAACAAATCTTAGTGACCCAAACTTTGGAACAGTAGTGCATAACTATTACATAAATGATGGGACACAATCCTGAATTATTCCT
>SCHK01444541.1:0-12193 GCA_004124795.1 Poropuntius huangchuchieni
AAAATTGCGCTACCCTGACTAAGGTCTATAGTTATCGATCTCTTTGTGAACGAGCCTTTACTCACTCTCATGTTCTTCCAAACCTGTATGTGGAACACAAAAGAAGATCATTTGAAGAACGTTAGCTTCCAAAAAACAACTGGACCCCACTGACTTAGATTGTTCTATTTAAAAATATCATACATGTTTGGGACAGCATGAGGGTGAGACTTTGGGTGAGTCAGAATTTTTATTTTTGGGTGAACTGTCCCTTTAATGACAATTGCCAGGACAAGCGGCTAAAATAAACAAGCCATTCTATTCTAGGCCTCAAACCCTGAGAAGCACAGCAATTGCAAGTTCTAATCATGCGAGACTGAAAGACTAAAGTGGGCAGGCCATTGGCAACACTTTAAGTCTATAACAGTTTCTTTAATTAAATTCATGACAGAATTTCCGGAGGTTAAAAACAAGTGGAGCGGCAGCATTGTGGATGCGCTGGAGGGGATGTGTGGTAGATGCAGGTAGGCCGGCCGAGGAGGTTCTATGCCCTAGGTTATTAAAAACCCAAAGGCGAAGAATAGATCTCCTCTAATGACAGGATTAAGAATAAGAGCCATTCATCTTACGCAGATTTGCCCCACTGCATTTCTGCACTCTTCGCTAACTGCACTAGCTTTAATTGGCCAAGACCGGAGCCAAAAGATCCTCAATTAGACACTCAGTGGCGGATCTCCTGGGTTAAAGAACTGGTGCGGAACAAAAAAACAGGCTTAAGACGTGAGGAAGTAAGAACAAAGAGAGGAAACGGGCAAAGCAACCTGGAAGCCCCGGCCTTGACACGTACACACACTTTCATCATTAAAGGAGAATCTCAGAAAAAAGGGTCTTCTTGACATCGGAGCTGAGCGCATGTGGATTCCCACCAGCTTCTGCGAAACCTTGGGGGTCCGACTGACAGGTTCGTCTGATTAATGGATGACTTTCTGACTCTCCATCTTCTCTGTATGTTATCCGTTATGACTTTGAAAAGACCCTCACGGAGAGAGGTAGAGACACATCATTGTTAGTGTGCGGATTAGGACCTCAAGGTGAAGGAAGAGAATGGACTGCGTCCAATAGCGTGACAACCTTAATGAGATCATGCTTCATCATTGACTTCACAGCTGACAAGAACCACATGGTCCTGGTAGCACACATCAATGGCTCATAGTCCTGCAGAGTGCTCTTTATCCAACATTATAAGCAGTTAAAAGACCATGGAGAGAACAGAGTGGGATAAGATGACTCAGAATGTATGCTGTGACATTTCAAAACTACACCGTTTGACCCAGGAGAGCAAGGTTTGTCTGATGAGCTTAGGCAGGTAGCCCCTGCTGGTAGAAACTGTTACTACATCATGCATTCAACAGTCCCCTGACCCAACTATTTATACTGTTTTGAAAAGCGAACACAACATTCATTTATTTATTTAGAGAACTCTTGACAAAATAAAATATGTTTTCCGTGTCGGTCTTGAGAAACTGTTTTCTTTGCTACTGGAGGATATTTTTTGGATTATTGGCAAAATATTCAATGCTTTCTCTGCAGAAATACACAATTGATAAACATTGATATGATGCATTTTTATTGTCCCCTTTCCTAAATATTTAGATTTTCTGAAAAATTTTCTGAAAAATGTTGTTTTGAACTCTTTCTTCTGTGTTTTTCCAATGAGCCTAGAGCGACTTTTTTTAGTGTTTTGGCTTTTACATGAAACATTTTCAACCTACTATGCAACAGTGGCTGTTTGGCTAAAATTATTCCTGAAATCCTAAAAAGGACCAAATTTTGCGTTTTGATTAGACTGCGTTGCTTTTCTTTATTTCTTATTATGTACCCTTTTCTTGCTCCTGCATGACCAAGATCTTAACAAAGCCATTATATTTTAAAAAACTGATCTTTTTTCTTTTTTTTTTGGTTAAAAGCCACATAATTTGTCTTTGACAAGCAAAGTATGCTTCACAAGTCATGTCTATGTTAAATTATAACACAGATTCTTTTTCACTTACAGCTAATTTGCATGCATAAAAATGTCTAAAATATTCATAACTATGTAAGTAGGTCAAAAGGTGGACACAGTATTAATCGCCTTCCCCAAGCTTGCATCCTCAGCCTGTGCATGTGTGGCGTGAGTGTGGTAGACCTCTGTTCTGTGTTGATTTGTTGCGCATTAATCCAAGGAAATGTCAGGAGATATTGACCCAATACATAGTGAGACATAAGAGGTCATAATGTCAAGGCTGTACAATGAATACACCACAGCTGTTGGTATCCTTGCAGTGTAATAGGCGAGGTCAATGCCCAGTTGCCGGGAGATTGACGAGAGGGGTTTGATTTCTGTTATCAGTATGTATGATAAGTGAGGGCCACGCTGACGCTGAGCAATAACTCCTTGATTACATAGCGCGTCTGTCATCACAATCTGAAAATGACTCTAACAAGCTCAGCAGCGAGCTGGGGAATACACTCTTTTATGAGCTCGGAGCCTAGCGAGACGCAAGGTGCCGTTTGATGCACAGAGCTGGTAATGAGCGCGCGTCCAGTGTCACACACTACGACGTCGATCAAAGTCAAGGCAACCATGGCAACGCTACATCTCCGATAGCATGCCGCCTTGCCTTTTCTAATGCTCTAATCACATTTAGAGAGGATGGGAGTTTAATCATGCTGCAGGGGGCACTGTTGAGACTGAATATTTCTAATGGCAGATGATATGATACTTCATGGCATCCCACCTGACGTGTCTTAACTAGGTGTGATGCGACAAGTTTCCAATGACAGGCAATTATTCTGTCCACGCTGAATGCAAAAATGCTGTGTGATGTAAAACAGTCTCAGATAATCAGAATATATTTGATGTTTAACGCACAGTTTCACTATAAACGTTCTTAATTGGCATATATGGGTGAGTGAAGAACCATAAAAAAGAAAGAAGAAAGAAATGCATATTAGTTGGAATGACCTGAGGGTAAGTAATGGTTTGGGTGATCTATCATTTAAAAAAATTATTTACTCATCTTTGTGTCATTCCAAACCCGTATGTATTTCTTTCTTCTGTAGAATCATTGCAAAAGAAGATATTTTGAAGAATTGGTAACTAAACATTTTTGGTTCAGTTTGACTTCTGTATGAACAAAAAATACAGTGAAAGTCAATGGAAACCGAAACTGTTTGGTTATGAACATTCTTTAAAATACCTTATTTTCAGCAGAGGAAAGAATGGTGACATGATGGTGAGTGAATGATGACCAAATTGTCATTTCTGAGTGAATTATTGCTTTAAGACTAATTATTGTTATTTTCACCCAGCCGAAATAGATGTCTGCTTTGGACTACAGTGGCCAAGCTGCGTACAAACACACCTAATCATCATTATGCTGCAAGTTCAAACTGTCTGGGAGCTAAACTGACTAAGCCTTCCATTTTGCTGTTCTTCTGACCATCAAAGAGAATTTGTATTGTCAGACACTCAGGCTACTAGTTTAAGCCCTTCTCCCAAAAATCATCTCTCATGAATGCAAGTAGGGCAGCCTTCTGAATCTGATGAGAATGGGCAAGAAAAGTGCTATAAAGTGCATGAGGGAGAGAGAGTATTCGCTTAGAGACAGAAACTTTGATCTCTCTGAGGTTCCCACATTTATGCATTACATCTGTGCATTCCATTCCATCCATTATATTGATTTACTAAAATTCATTGGATTGAACGAATATTTGGAACATCCTGGATACTAAATAAAGCTGTCTGCTTCTGGACAATTCATAAACATGAACAAATTACCAAAATGAGTAAAGGTGCTATCCTAGCAACCATGTTATATTGGTCTGTACAGTAGCTCAGATATCTGTCTCAAAATTCTAGACTTTTCTGCACAGACGACAAAATCGTTGTATGTTTTTAAAGTGGCCAGCATGACTTCATGAAATGAACAACCAGACATCTGAGAAAGCTGTGACCTGGATGTAAGTATTTATACATTAAATGTGTTAATTCATCTATGCCTAACAAACCCAATGTATATCTCGTTAAAACAAATTGCCTCAGAGTTGCTTACAATTAGACTGAATAGGATTCCGTTGACTTCATTGGAAAATTAATTACAAAACAGAGTGCCTTTGCAAGGTCTTGATTCAATTTTTTTTACATTCGAACCCAAACAAGATTCCTTGGCAGTGGCAGTTTTCAGAGTGTGATCACTTACCTTCATTTAAAAACCCTCCAGGTCAGCTATAATTTTTTTTTTTTTTGCTTTTACAAACCGTGATACCATTACAAGTTTCGAGCCAGTGGCATTCAGTAAATCAGGAAGCAGACTTGATACACAAAGCCACACTGAGCTCTGTCCAGGGTTCTGAAAAGCTTTTTTTGTATATTGATTTCAACGCTTGGAATGGCTTGTGCCATCGCCGTTCTTAAGTAACGTTCACATACGAGTTCAGTCTGCGCTATTTTTAATTTGTAGATTTATGCAGTGTGATCATTACACAATGTGCGAATTCATGCAGTTTTTGGGGACTACAAATGAACTATTTTAATGGAATTTTTAATTCATGGGCGTCAGTGTTAAGACAATAGACGTATAGTCTCCAAAACTATTTTTCACGTTTAACGGGTTTTTCTTTAATATACTGTACGTGTGACATGTTGAGGTGAAGTGATAATTATAGTTCCTATATATTTCGCTAATGTATAGCCTGCAGTCAAACAACAAAACGTTTCTAAGGGGAAGTTCGTATTGTTGCTATGGTTATTGCCTCAGGCGAACGCAATTCGCAAATGTCTACATTTTGAGCAGCTGAAACTGCGACAATTTTGGTGTCTGAAAAGTTTGAGAACGTTAATAAAATCCCTTATGCAATACACTGTATTAAACCAGTTGAATGTAGGCTACTCTGTAAGACCCCTCAACTATTTGTTTTGATTGACAGCCCTGGGGAGGAGAGTTAAAGCCTCGATTACAACCCTCAACCCATAATTCGCAACCTGGCTTGGACACATGCGTCAGACGAACATCTTTGGCCGTTACGTCGCGTCTCATTGCCTTGCGCCACAAGCATTGCGTCTTAAGACGTTGTTGTTGTCAAGTTAAAACAAAAAAACAAAAAAACAGTGCAACTTCAAAACACCTGAGATCCGTTCCATTGCGTTGCACTCCGTCTTGGCGTTTTTATAGGCTACGTAGGAACGCGTCCAGTCTGAACGGCCCCTTTACTGAACAACAGCTTTTACTTTTTGTATTCCACTCGTTTCTGTGTCCTACATTTGCGGCTTGCTTAAAATCTCATTCGTATCGCATGAGACCGCGCTGTACCGATAGGCTCGGTGGTCTGGTCTCACTTGGATCGGAAGCAGTCGCAAAGGAGTAGCCCAACTCTGAATACTAATTTCCTCATGCCCTTCGGTATAAGACGGCCTTGGTACAGGTAGAGAGCCAAAATGTTTCCCACAGAACAGGAAAACACAGACCCTCACGAGCTACCTATGACCGGTGCGCCGAATCCAATGAAGCAGATGTGTAATCGATGAGTGGATATCGATACAAAAGACCATTGCGCTATTGACACATAGAGTTGACTACAGACTGTTCAGAGAATGTTCTTCGCCTCTTATTTAATGCAACTCGAAGCCTTACCTTTTAAGATGACAAGCCTCCTGTCAAGGTGCTGTGATGAGAGAGTGTTGATCTGTAGATCTCATTTACTTCAGAACTGCAAAATCCAGCACTGCGGACGCATCAAGCAGCAAATGCCCGCTGCTGGAACAAGCCACTGCGGCAGCTACAAATCTCCTGGTCCGGAGGAGCGCGCGGTGATTAATTCGAGTCTAAAGCGTGATGGAGAGTTCGTATTTTTTCCACCTTCCGTCCCGTGTTTATCCCGCTCTAAGCCAGAGTGTCTATACTTCTCACCACCAAGCGGTGGACTGAGCAGCAACCAGTCAGACGCTGTCAGACACACACATTCATACAGCGAGTTGTGTGTGTGGGGAGGTGGGGGTGATTGACAGGTTGTTATTATTTCCCGCTGTGGGGGAATTAGATCATTGTGGCATTATTTGGGGGTTTTCAGATTAGAAATCGTTAACCCAAATCATTTTTCATATTGTTCGGTGATTACACTGTTCATACTTTATCCAGGGTGCGAAATAAGATGGGGTTTCTGGAAGATCGAGGCTGAGACAAATTGCTGGGGCGTCTTGCAACGTATTAGTTCAATTCGACACATATTATATTAAATTATATTATATTATATGATATTATTTTATATTATTTTAATCAATTATGTTATTGTATTTAGTGCTGGGCAACGATTAATCACAATTATACATCCAAAATAAAGGTTTTTGTTTATATAATATGTGTCTACTGTGTATATTTATTAAGTATAGCCTATATAAGGACACACATGTGCATGTGTGTGTATTGTATATACACTCTAAAAAATGCTGGGTAAAATATGGACAGAACCAGCACTTTGGTTGTTTTGACCCAGCAGTTTGGGTTAAATATTTAACCCAAGCGCTGGTTCTGCCCATACTTTACCCAGCACTGGGTTGTATTTAACCCAGCATTTTTTAGAGTGTACATAATAACTACATACAGTACACACACATATATCAACTTTTATTTTGGATGCGATTAATCGTTGCCCATCACTAGTTATATTATATTATATTATATTATATGCTTCAAATGAACATTTAAGCATGTTTTCTACAATTAAAAAAATCACACTTTCCTGCAGAAGTGTTTGCATGTTACGCTGCTCAAACAAGTTTGTTTAGGATCAGTATGGAGTGTTAAGTTGACAAAACATATAGGCTATTGCCATTATCACTTTATTAGAGATTGAGATATGAGAAAATAACTTAAAATTAATATTAAATTAATTTTAAAAAATGTTGCATAGTAAGGATAGAGGTTTTGCAGGTCAAGTTAGTCAAGCTTGCATCAACCGATAACAAATTGGAAACGCCAATGTAGACGAGGATCGTTTTCATCCTAAAACGCCATTTTAAATGTGGCACCAGTGTAAACGGGGCCTCAGCAGATCCATGTCTTCCTATAGGAATATGATGCCCATCTCAGCATTCATATATAAGGTCCTCCAGTATTATCAGCAGCTATCCCGTTGCTCAATATCTAATTACCCTCCTCCATCCCCAGCTCCTCCTCTCGTCCAGTCAGGATTCTGCCTTCTTCTCTAATTTCTCTAATTCTTCTCATTTTAGACTAATTTCTAAAATGTGTACATTAAATAATTGCACATAATGATATCTGCAATACATTTATGTTGGTTCTGTTCTGTTTACACTAGGGGGTTATCATTGTTCTCCCTGCTCTTACATGCTTGATGACCAGAACAGAACTATACAGCCAATTCAAACTTATTGTGCAATTAGCTAATTGTCAATACTTTTTGACAATTGTGGACCTGACAAAACTAAAAACGCAAAATGTCCTGTAAGGGGAGGTGTAGGTGTAGTAGGGCAATAGAAAATACAGTTTGTACAATATAAAAACCATTATGTCTATGGAGAGTCCCCATAAACCATAAAAACCAATGTGTGTGTGTGTGTGTGTGTGTGTGTGTGTTCATCACTTATTTCCCTTCAACTCATATATTGTCACTGTTTGACATTTTTAAAGTCAACATGACAATTAACCCTATATAGTCTTGTTTTGAATAATCTTATTGTGAATTACATTTATAGTCTTATTTTTATTAATTGGTGTACATTATTCAGAAGAGGAAAAAAAGTTTGTTTGTAGTCTTCTTAATTTTCAATTCTTTCCCTGCAATCATCAATCAAAATTTTCAAAATCTGATTTCTAATGTAAAAAACTAAAGTTCCACTCTATTTTTTCTCTCGCCCTTTTGGTTTATGACTTTTACTGCCTCTGTCAGATGCTGAAACAGTTTCTGCGACTGTACAAAGTTCATGAATATTTTACAGAGTATTGTTTTGGTTGCCTGTTACAAAACAACTCATCAGAACATTGTAGAGTCACATTCTGTTTCTCACTGTACTGACAGCAATTCAGGGTCAGCTCACCCCCTTTGAAAACTCAGGTTGCTTTTACTCAGGGTTAAAAAAACGAGCTAAACCCAGAATTATGCACAGCGTGAAAAGTCCTACGTAGTCTTAGAGAAAAAGGTACTAAAGTTGTCACTGAAGTAGTATCTTCTCAAAAGGTAGAAAATGTACCATATATACTGTAGTTTTAAGGTACTAAAATGTACTCTTTAGGAGTAAACAACACCTTTTGTACCTTTTTTTCTTAGAGCGTGGAGTCTTTGATAGTGACATTGTACATCTCTTAACTGTAAATGATGAGTTGTGCCCTCTGTAACACCCTCTTCATCTGACCAACACTCTCTTTAACACCTCGAAAGAAACAGTAGCGTTAGTTCATCTGGTGCTAGGTGTTGCAGTTCACGGAGGTTTAGAGCATCAGAATGTGAAGCAGAGAACTTCATTTTAAGAAATGTAATTTCTTGCTGCGTAACTATCGACACGACAGCACTTCAACTCAAGCCAAGGCTCATACATTTTTTAACAAACCAATAAAAGTTGGAGTTTTACAGAGCTTTCTCACTGTAATCTAGAAAATGTTTTAAACTATTTTTATATGCCTTTTGTCCCCAAGGGCATTCATTTTCACATTTATTTGCGATTGTAGATCAAATTCGGAGCAGACAGCAACCAGACCTCACTATCAAATAATTACTTTGAAAGGTCATAAAAGGTGAGGCGAGTTTCAAATGCGGCTGTTGGGTGTAAGAGAATTTCCCAAAATGTGTGTGTTTGGCTCATGTTCAAACATCTTTTGAATTATAGACTTAAACTCACAATTGCTTACCTATTTTTAAACTAACACATTCATACATCAAAATGAGTGATGACTCCTACTTGGAACTCGTTCAGTCAGGAACACAAACTCCTTAAAATGTGTTCAGTTCAAAACGGCGAAGCTGATAGTTTATCAATTCGAGTCATAAATGTCTGGAGAAACTGGAGAAATTTATAACCCTAGAGCAGCCGTGTGCATGTTTCTCAATTCCCTCACCCAAACACGCAGTCCAATCACAGGAGGTGATGTTTACGGTGCTCCAAAAATATCAGTGCATTTCCCAGTACAACCGCCTCTACAGGAAAACAATAGGCATGTTCAAGATCCCTGGGACTTTTAGAGCTTGTTTCTCTCTGCTGACTAGCTCCAGAGGAGACGTACTGTCATCAGGGTAACACACAGACATTTTGATTTAGACTATTTCTTTAAAGATACCAAAGTACCAAACGAAAGCTCATTAGATGATGAAAATAATAGTCGAAAACTAGTCTGTTCAATGTATTTACATTAGATTTATATTACCTTGTCCTGTTCTTGTGCTGATGCCATTTTTGGCTCCCGATGAAAACTTCAGTGAACAGTGAACCATTTTTTTTTTATCAGTGTGAAGAACCTAATAAACCTTTTTCCACTATAAAGAAGCTTTTATGCAATGGAAGATTCTCTGGATGTTAAAGGTTCTGCATGAAACCACTAAAGAACCTCTTTTTTAAGTGTTATATGGTGTTTTTAGTGAGTTACCATGTGCTGTTCAGAGTGGTTGCTAAAAAAGCCCACTTCTAAATCTCTACAATATTTTGGTCCCTAGATGTGTCATGGGTTCCTCCCTCAATATAATTCTGTTGGATTTAAAAAAAAAAATGTATACATATATCAAAACATCATATTTTATGTTATGCAGATGAAATAAATGCATACAGCAGGGCTATTGCATTTAACTAAATTAAAACGTAAAAAAAAAAAAGTGAACTGAAATATAAATTATTTTATTTTATTAAATTACTTAAACTGATTTTATATATAATATATCAACATTTCTCATTTTTATGTAGTTTAATTTGATGTGCAGTGTATATTATATGCAGTACCAAAATAACAAATAAAATAAATATATATATTAGTGCTGTCAAACGATCATTGCAATTAAAAAGTTTTTGTTTACATAATATATATATGTGTACTGCATTTATTTATTATGTATATATAAATACACACACATTCAGTATATATTTTGAAAATATTCATATATATATATATATACATTTATATATTTATATTATTATCTTATGAATATATTTAATATAAAAAAAACTTTTTTCTTAGATAGATACATGCATGTGTTTGTATTTATATATACACAGTACACACTCATATATTATGTACACAATTTTTTTATTTTGGATGCGATTAATCACGATTAATCGTTTGACAGCACTAATATATATATATATATATATATATACATACATAACTAAGATTAAATGAAAATGGGAAAATTTAAAATAAAAACTTATAAAAATAATAATAATAAATATAAAACATGAATAGAAACTATAATAGTATCTCAGTATCTCAGTATAATAGTATCATACAGGTTTAGAACGACTAAATGATGACAAAAAATAAAATGGGGGTGAACTATTCATTAGGGGTTTGTTAAAATCCCCAGGCATAAATACTGTATGAGTCATAATGATCTAACTTTATGAAGCTCCAATGATTAAGTAATCCATCACCTTCAAACGCATTTTTAAAATTGCTGTCATGGTTATAATAAGCAGCTCGTCTTTGGGCCGGTCACCTGCACCACCCCCTGTCATCTAATGCAGCCAAGCATAAAACCTTCCACCGAGGACGACCGCTGAAAATGCTAAACAGCATCACTCAGTGGGCAGAAGCCCAGTATGGCGCCAGGTTTGGTCTCAGAGGGTGATGTGATTATTATATACGGTTACACAGGCAGATATTGAGACTATAAAAGTGGTTCATAAAAACATGGTTTGTAGGACAAGCAGATGGACAGGCAGGAAGTGAGAGGAGAAAGAAGAGGAACTAGAGGGACATGCTCTCTGTGTCCTCTTTGAGTGCCGCTCATTGGTCTTTTTAGAGCTTGGCGTTTAGCCCAGGCACGCTGAGACACGCTCACGTCTTACCTGAAGACTCGTTTAAATGATGCTTACTCGCTCGCACACTTGGCACCGTTCTGAGGGAGCAGGAACAGAAGGAGGGAAAGAGAGGAGGAAGAGAGTTTGATGTACTTGCTCAGTACGCTTCCTTGATCAGCAGAAGAACTTCTTGGCCATGACAGGTTTTAGGTGTGTATACAGCTAGATTTGAAGGGGAAAAAACAGGACATTTTACAAAGACATCAGGACTTCTGAGGGATGGATATGAAAGGCTTGATGCCATGAGAATCTTCAAAGTGTCTTTCCCAGGAGAATGCGTGACTGTAGATTAAGGGTTAAACCAACCAACTCACATCAAGAAAGTGCTGTGAGGGTGGGAGGAAGTAGAAAGGGAAGGAGTGCAGGAATAAAGGATGGGAAGCAATGGATTGACAGACTGGTGGGAAAATTGATGTACAGATAGACAAAAAGTGAGTAACCAACTCAGAGAGAGACATTAAAGTTTGGGGTCATATATACAGTACAGTATATTGTGAGTATCAAAGTCCAGATTGTGAGAGAAAAACTCAAAACTGTGAGAAAAAAGGTCAGAGCTATGAGATAAAAAAAATATTTTTTAAAATAAAGTTTTTTAAAATTAATAATACTTTAATCTGTATTTTTCCTATTTCTGGATAAACTCTCTTCAGTGTGACGCAGATGTCAAGGTTTGACATCAGTGATGAGATTTAAGAGCTGAGGGGGGTATTTTCAGCAAATAAGAACTTGAATTTCAGTTTGTTCATCACATAGAGTTGTTGTACAGCTTTAGAAAACTTGGAATATGGTGCATTAGTCATATGGGCTTCGTTTATGATACCTTATGGTGCTTTTTTTAATTATTAATTAATTTATTTTCTTTTAGAGCTTGACAGCCCCAGCTCTCATTTCATTGCCCTTGACAGATATAAAATGTTTCTGGTCTTAAAAGTTACGAAGCTACACTGTAATTTAGAAAGCACTGAACAGACATGAAATATGAGATGGTATTTTCTATTTCATTTTGTCATTTTATTTATATAGCACCATATAATCACAATGTACATTGTCCAAGGTGCTTTACAGCCATAGAGTAAAACTAAATACAAAGAGATAAGAGAATAAGACAATGGAACAGCACAAGAAACTACAAATGGTGCTATATAGCACTAAAAG
>SCHK01444544.1:6493-21611 GCA_004124795.1 Poropuntius huangchuchieni
ACAGCACAGAGACTCTCACTCATTCACTTCACCTCGCTCGTCCAGCGCTGCTCAGCCACGGCAACTCCGTTCGCGCGTATATCCCTATTCCAGGTCTGGCTCGATTGGGTGATGGAAAACAGGCAGCCTGCCGCTGCCAAAAACCCCGGGCTACGTGCCGCCGAAAGAGCATGTCTGAGACGCAGCAAATGCATCAATGCACCGCGTTACTGGCTCTCCACTCTCGCTAGCTTGCTCTCTCCACACCCCCTTCTTCTCTTTCACTCTCCGTATCTGTCTTACATTTCATTTTCTCCCTCCCTCGCCATCTCTCTCGCTCTCGCTCTCTCTCTCTCTCCCAGGACACACACATGCACGCTCTCTTCCTCTCTCTCGGAGTTGAGCAGACTGAGATGCATGCAAAATTGGAAAGAGGAGGGGGAAAACGTAGAAGCGTGACACCCCTGGTCCCTCTTTCCCTCTTTATAAATCCATGTTGAAAAAAGTTGTAGAAAGGGGGGAAAACAGAGAAATATCATCCATTAATTTGCTCGCACAGCTGTGATCATTTAAAGCCAGAGGCCCACTTCTCCGCAGTATCAACCCGAAGGGGGGAGGATGTTGGTGGTGGAGGAGAAATAGTGTAGGAAAAGGCATAGACTTTCACGCTCTTTGATTTTTTTTGTCATTCTTACTTCATTGCTTGTAAAATATTTTGGTATTCCCAATGACATTGACATTCTAGAAGTTCTCTATCACATGCCTGGCATCATAAACACTATCCTTTAAAAAGAGAATGAAAGTGAGGGAGAAAGACAGAGAGAGAGAGAGGCCCTACATGATGTGCTTGGCTTATAGAGGCTACATTTAATCTCCACTGGCTCCCCCAGGCTTGGGCAGAGCGAGGGGGGAGAGCAGCCCGAGCTGATGGGGGAGGGACAAGCAGAGCAGGCAGGGAGGCTTGCGACAGACAACAGCGCATGGGATCAAATCAGCGACCGGAGAGGAGAGAAAGCAAACCGGCACCACACTGCCCTCTTCCTCTCTTTCCTTCACTTGCTTCATGATCTCGCAGTCTCTGGCTAATCTCTAGGTGTCACATATAGATCAAGCATTATATGCGGACGGGACATGCATGTAGGCGTTTTGGCGGTAAAATGGAGATGCTATCCCTTTTACATTTCCCCCTCGGCTCCATGGCCCCCACCAATGCTATCCTCATTTATCACCCTCTTTCGTCCAGATACAGCAAGCCATCAGTGAGGTGCTAATATTAGACCGCCTTTGACTGCGCCGGCTGCCGCCTAGAGCCTATAGCGAGCAGACACGCGCACATGCATATATACATGCGCACAATTACATATGCATGCTAAAGACCTAGAAAAGCAAATCAAAGCATATTTGCTGCATGGTGGGTAATGCAAACAGAAAGTGCATGGAAATCTGTGCACGCACACATGTATTTAAGACAACGCCATGTGACAAAATAGTCGGACTGATTGACAGCTGTCAGCTACTGCCTGTAACAATGCACAGGTCTCTAGGAAAAACAAAGAACAAATATGCTACGAGTTTCTAGGTACTTAGCATGCATGCATAAATGTGTGCGTGTATATACCGTGCCTGCTTATTACATTGGATATTCAGTGTAAAATCACAGCTCTTTAAATCCATCACTGCTTGCTTGTAAAAATATCCGAGTAGTTAAATTTATACCGAATGAGATCAGCACTTGTTCACTGTGTGGGCCTTTAGAACAACCAGACAATTGTAATTTTTTTTTTTTTTCAAGAGGATATGGCTTTTTTTTTTCTTGTGGCAATCCACAAACTGTTTATGAGCCCACCCCGGCAAAATTGTAGAGTATTTCAAACACTGAATCCAGCCATTCCTGCTGTAGAGACTGCTAAGTGCTCACTGTAAGATTATGACTTCAGCTATGTTTAGCAGACGTGTCTCCAGAGAAGTAAAATATAAGGCCATTAGCAAAGCGGTGTAATTATAGTGCTTCATACCTTGCATAACAAACATTGTGGTTGAAGTTCTAATGAGGACTTTGAGCGAGGGAAGAGGCACTTCTTTAGGACCCAAATAAACCCTTGATTTAGTGATACTTATAATACGGGACTACAATAATACTCATTACGTACTATCAAACGGAGTAATCACGTAGTATATCAAGAACCCATAAAATTAAAATGAGAGTTTTGTGGCTTTTAGTCTGTACATGTTATCACGAGTCTACAAAGCTAGCATAATCCTAAACATCTTTCTCTTCTGGTAAAATGGAGCAAAAATATTGATGACTCATCCTGCACTACACACATTTTTGTCCAATCAAATGCTCTCTCTCAGAATGCCCCTCCCCCAATAACATCCACCACAGACTAGCAAAGTCTAAAAAAAACAAAAATACAAACATTAAGCCTGTCTGATTTTCCGTTTAAATAAGAAATAAATCAATATAGGAGACCTTGTGAGACTAAGATGCTCATATTGTAAGTATTGTTTGCCCTGAGAGCATATTCTTAAGTGCCTTGCATAGTCTCACAATTACCAAATGCAAAAGGCCAAACGATATTAAGCTGACGAGGCAGACACAAAGCATTTTATTAAGTTAAACCTGTGTATTTTTTAGAATGTCGACACAAGAGCATGTCCGTAAAGCATTTCGAGAGCTCTCATAATAGAAGAGAGAGCGAACGAACGTGAATTCGTGAATGCCTCAGAGCGGGAGTGGCGAGCTGAAAAAGCCGTTTGTTTGTCACAGCTCTTTTCCTTTGGCAGCGATTAGCAAGGAGAGGTGCAGAGAACTACAAACCTCAGTGCTCTGGACCCTCTCCGTTCTCTGATCTGCTTTGGATTCGAGCTTCAAGGCTGACATTACGCAGCACACAGACCCTCCTGGCCGACTAAAAGCACACGCAAAAGAGACATGTTATCGCAGTTGTATTGCCGCAGAGATACGAGAAAAGAAATTAACAAGAAGATGGGAAATATAGCAACATCAAAGACTACATTTTCAGATTATACATGAACCCTGGAAGGGGTCTTAGAATCAGATGCTAAGCAATGTACAGCTGTCTGTTTCAGTGTGTGTGTGTGTGTGTGTGGCAGTGAAAAGCTGCACCATTGGGGGGCAGCCTTTTGCTCCAGAACTCCAGCAGTGGCTGTGAGGGAGGGTTCACGTGAAATCTCCAGCCAGTGAGATCTACAGTGAAGATAACATCTCACTCAATCTTTGTGTGCTGAGCATATATATGCGTTATGGTGCTCTTAGCGTCCTATTACAGGAGAGCAAAAATAAAGTTAATGTACAGCTTCTGCTGACAAACAAAACTAAAAATAATTATACGGCTGTGTTGTTTAGACATTTTAAACCTTCCAAAATTACTATTATTTCTCATTAATGTCTGCTCGCAATCATTAAAATCTGCTTGCTGATAAATATTTTATTAAGAGATGCTGTTGTTTTGCAAACTCATTATATCATCTTGCTGGAAAGCAGCTAATATGGCAATTAAGGATATTTGTTTGTATTTTTCTTTAAGTGTGATCTGTCTTTTTAACTGGTGTGAGATGATGACAGGTCTGGGCATTAATAGAAACAGCAAAATCTATTTCAGCCTCCATTGTTCGGGGATCAGAGGTGATGTACAGTACTTTATTCTCGCTCCAGAAAATGGAGCATGCTGGTATCATCTAAAGTGTGCTTTTAAGCATGACATATCTACTTGACTGTAAATACAAACTTTAGTCTTTGTACATCATCTGAGAGTTTCTTCTTCAGTAATAGTGATGACTAAACTCCATCAACCCCAAGATTAAAGCGAGCCAGAAGAGTAAGCTCTTCATCATTATTGGGCTGTAAGTGATAGAAAGTAATGAATTAAAAGTGATGACACTATAAACTTTTTCTATATATTAACTATAATATAAACTATATTTAATATAACCATGTATAAAAAATTACACTGTTGTAATATATAACTAGGCCTTCACATAATGTTGAGAAATCTTGCAGAAGCCAGAAGTGTGTGTCTGTTGGACATTGTTATTTGATTTGTTGCATTTAATGCAATGTGAATTAAAAACAAATTTAAACAAATCTGGTGAAAAGAATTTGAGTTACTGGGATCAATTTAAAATCCCCATTACTACAGTATATGTATCTTTTCAGGTTTAATGCTGTTACCCTAAGATCCTTATTTTTTTATACCAGATAAATAGTACTATGATTGTAATCATAAATTATATCATCTGACTATTAGACAGTTTGGCTTATTGTGTTATATATTCCAAAAAATAACATGGTTCTATATATAAATGTAACCAAGAAATGTCCTTGTGTTAGGTGCATCATACATGCATTTAAAGAGTGTGAAGAAAAAATACATATAATAAAAAAAGCGCTTATTTAAAGTGATTCTGAATAACTGGGTAATTAAAATAAAACTGTGGACAGTTTGAAAACCCTTAAGATTCACCAACACTTTCTGTTTAATTAGGAGTAAAGGAAAGATTACTTTTTTTTTTTTATCTGCTAACACATTATAGCTGAAGTTTTTGCTAATAAGGGTTTAACAAAGTGAGCAAAATATTTATGCAAAATTCTTTGAAATAATTATGGTGCGTATCACACTGATGATACAAAAATGAAATGGGCTGATGCTTGTAATGCAAGAATATAAAAGTGACATTAATACATGAAGTTGACATAACCAGACGGTTATCATATAATCACTGAAGACCATGTCAGTACCATTTAAGTGAAATGGATGAACATATACTGTATAGTTCAAGAGTGCTTTGAAATTATATGAAAATGTTAAATATGTAATGTCAAATAGTCAAAAAATGTGCTCAACATATAATTTAGCTGCTTTTTTTTCAAAATGTAAAATTATTGTATTATATACAGTACATCAACAATAGTTATTTTAAGGGTTAGATCATATAGAAATAGATCTTTAAGAAATACACTAGAGTAGTGTATAAATACTAGTAGTAACAAATACTTTTTGTAGAAATTAAAAGATGATGATAAACATTTATAATGTTAATGAAAATTTTCTATTTCAAATAAATGCTGTTCTTTTGAACTTTCTATTCATTAACAATAAGACATTTTTCTTGTCAGGGTTTCTTCAGACTAAATGTTACATTATATAAAAAAGTTAAATTTAAGACTTTCTTAAAGACTTTAAGACCTAGTAAAGAAAGTTTAAGGGAAAAACTGAAAGGTACAAAATGTGTCAATATGGTCTTTAAACATATGTTGTATTGACAATGCATCAAAATTTGAAAAAGCACTTTTCTACAGATCTCTATTATATTATAAATATATATATAGTCTTTCTCAGTATTTTTGTCTTGTTTTCCATCACAAATGTCTAAAGATTCCTAAATCAAGATACGTTTACTGGAGACGCAAAATAAGAAAAGTCTAGTTTTCAGAGAAATTGATCAAAAATGAAGTGAGTTTATTATTATAACAACAACAAATATCTGCCAGTGGAGTTAGAAAAATAAAAACAACTCAAAGGTAAAACAAGATTATTTTTTGAATATTTTCATCACCCCTCTGGAAGATGGTTATACAAACAGAAATTTATTTTAAATTGTAATAATACTTAATAACTTATTATTTTTGATCAAATAAATGCAGGCTTGGTGAGCATAAGAACATCTTTCCAAATCAAAACAAATATTAGCAAACCCAAACTATTTGTATTACAAGGAAGAGTAGAAAAACAACACTTCTTCACTTCAAGACTATAAAAAAAGGTTCTTGATTGCTGAGAAAATAAATACTGTCAGTACAACTACCAGGGCTTTTGTTTTGTGTGCCTGGTCAGTGTCTGCTTCTGGGACTCATTTTGGTTCAACAGACACATTTTGAGCTCAATCATTTTACAGGAAATAAAGTCAGATGTTTGGTTTACGCCATGGTGTTTATGTGGTTTTTGTTTATATAGCTCCTCAGTAAGAAACACTGCACAGGTGGAAAATGTTGCTGATAGTTTGTGGAGTCGCTGAGGCAGGAGCGTGTGTATCTCAGGGAAAGCTAGGAGGTTGTACAGTTATCTCCTGTGATGTTACTCTAAACTATACAACCTACTACCTCAGCCTGGGGGCACCGCAGAGACCCAGAGAGATGAACAGAGTTGACCCTCTATCGATTTGACAAAGAAAATCGACTATGTTAATTTTGATGAGATTCCCTTTCAGTAGTAAACGGTTTAAATAAACTATTCAAACCCTACCTACTGAGTGCAGGATGGTTTAAAACGAGGCCCTGAATAGTAGGTGTGAAGGCCACACAGACAGATACCTATAGATACAAGCTTGTGTGGACAGTCACCACAAGTTCGGATCTACGGGTTTGTGTCAGCAGGCAGGTCTCTTCCAGAAGAAAAACAAGCTCAGAAGTCGTCCATCGGCTTCCGTTATTCCATTATAAAAGATAAAACCAAATCATTTGAAATCTGGAAATGAATTTCAGTGATGTAAAGGTAATATTTCTGCAAACAGGCCGCATATTGCAATGCTGAGACTATTGCATATGTAAATAGGAATGGCAGCTCATACACTGAGGTGCAAAACATATTTGCAATTTTACGGTTCAGCTAACAAACAATCAAGAAAACTGATGGGTCCAAAGTAAAAGCCTCCGCTTCTTTATTTTCTATTTTGATTGGATACAATTGAAAATGTCCCCACAATGGCGAGATCATCTGAGACGTTCAAACACACACTGAGATATTTGGACTATATTCTTGTAAATGACTCCCGACACGTCTTCACTGCTCTCCTGTGGGCTATGAATCTAAAAGCCAAGTCAACAACGCAAGAACAGCAAGCAAACAATGAAGAAAAAAACACTTGTTTAATGAAAATATGAAAATGACAACAATAGAATAGCACTACCACAAATGCACATTCAAACACTTTTTATCAGTTACTTTAAAAGACAATAATAGTATTCTTATATTTTCTATTTAAGAGAAAAGGAGAGAGAAAGCTTTCATAGTTTATAAATATATATATCATCCAAAATACTGATTTATTTCGAACAAATTTCAAATGGTTAGCTGAGCTCGTTCACAATTTGTTTAAGTTTTTGTGTAAAATTTAAACTATGCTGTATAGCATCTACCTTAGCTAGATCATGGCTTTGGCATGTTTAATATGTATATATATATTTTTAATAATCATGCAATGCAGTTTCTAAACATACTTTAAAAGAAAAGAGCTGCAACCTTTTAAAAGGGCTCTATTTGAAAAGGCTCTCAAAATGGAGGCCGAGTGCCTGAAGACACAGAACAAAGCCAAATATGGGAAAAAAATGGTGTAAAGTTAGGTGAAAAGAACAGTTAAGAGGTGTCAAAAAACAATCCCCTACTGTAACACATATTGCAAGCTAAGTTAATTAAAAAAGATGGTCAAAAAGCCATTTCACAAGTAGACTGCAGCTATGACTTCGACTGCATCACATTTTGATATTGTGTTATTGGAGGATGCTGCTGAGTTTAAAAAGGTTGACCAAATATCAGTTTAGACTGAATCAGTCTTCTAGATGTCCATTTCCAATTCAGACAAGCAATTAAATCTCTGTCTTATAATCTAAGTATACTCTAAAAGCTGAAAGACAATAGAGAAGGGCAATCTGAATTTTGGGAACAATAGGAAACCAAAGGTGTGTCCAAGATGGCCAATAGCCAACCATTCTCTGAAGGATCTGATCAAACGTCTTTTTAAGTGCATGATCTTATAACTACAGAATAAAGGCATGTGAAAGAAAAAAAGGAAGAAAAGATAGAAAAGAAGTATGAACAGTGAGAAATCAGTATTAGATTAAACTATATTTTAAAGTAAATTAATATCTTAAAATAATTGTAATTATTTATTGAAAACAGCAGCAAAACAGTCAAATAAAACAAAAACCCACAAGAATTTTATAATATTAATATATATTATTTTATTATATTATAGATGATAGAATTTAATTTTCTTATCTATTAATATATTATTATTATTATATTATTGATATAAATGAAAGTTACTATTTGCCATATTTTAAAATATGAAAATGTTGGCATCATTACTGCTATTTCATATTTTTAAATTATTTCTTTTTTTTGATTCAATATCTATATATTCAGGTGAATTAAATGAATGAGCTATATAATAACTAAAAACAAGTGTTTTTCTGTTGCTACTGTAACAAGTGGCAAGGTATTTAATAAAGTGAAGGTAAATGTGAATACACAAAGCAATAAAATATTGAAGTACAAACGTACAGCTGTTAAAGCACACGGCTATGCTAATCATTCAGGAAACGTCAAGCACCTGCTCATCTTATATAAAAGAAAAAGAGGTTTAAAAAAAATTTAAAAGAGCAACACTATACTGAGAATGCCACCTCTAAAGCATGCCTAAACCTTTTATTTTCTAGTTCTTTGGCCTCTTCCACTTCCATCTGACCATCTTTCTTAGGTTTCATGGGCCTGCAGAGTCCAATCCACAGAGGACAACAGCTGAGCAGTGTCAAATCAAAGACCTGTCAGTACATCTGTAAGCCAAACATCTGCATTTCCCCTGAACTGACCACACAACGCTGTATATACAGATTACTTGACAATGTTCTTGTATAGCATAGCATCTGTGTGTTTTTTTTTTGCATTGAAATAAAGCACTGGCAATGCCTGACTTTAAAAGTCTTGTTAAAAAAACTCAATTAAGCTGAAGCCCTCAATGCTGCATCATTCACAGGACAGCACCTATGCATTAAAGTAATTATCTATATTGTCTCGCCAAACAGAAACAACATTTCTCTCAAACTGAGAAGATTTCTGCATCCAAATGTTTCAGGCCCCTCCTGAGCATAATAAAGATGTGTGAAGTAAGTCTGGCCCACAAAGCCAAACCCAGTGCCATTAATAACACGTGGCTCAGTGTGAAATTATTTGATGGTCAATTTGGACTGGCACCGCACCTCCGGTGAAGAGCTCCTGACAGTTCGTGTTCCCTTCCCGTTTCCCACTACTTGAATACAAATGAACAGACTGACTTTGAAGTAGGTGCCAAGATCCTTTAACTATGTTAGTGGGGCTATGCCAAGAAGTTGAAAGACTCCTCAAAATCAGCTGAATAGGGGTCAGCAGGAGTGAGACTGACCCCGTGTTTCTTAACCAAAGTGAACGGATATAGGATTTTACGTCAGATCAACTTCATAGATTAACACAACAACACGCCCAGGCCTAAACCTACCTGCGCACCAACAACACTACAACAACAACGATAAAAAAAGCCAAATATTATGCACAGAAAAATAAAGCGTATCGATGCGGTAAACAAATACGCCGAATAGAAAGAATCAAATGCTTACCGACTGTCTGTTTACTGTTTCCAAAAGGTCTCATTGTGCTCACTGTACTTACAGCACTGGCAGAAGGTATGGAGAACGTCCACTGTGGCCCACGAAAGCCCAAAACACAAACGCGCAACTAAAAAAAAATAGAAACGAGCAAATGGATGAGATTAACCGAGGGAAAAATACATTATAAAAAAAAAAGAAAAACAACGGATTGGGAAAAAATCATTCCCATGTTTATGAGAGATCGATTTTCCTTGTAGTAAAACCATAAATAAGAGAAAGCAAGTCAGTAAAACCTCAGTATTGTACGATCTATGTGCCTGCTTAACGACCAAATGACAGGCAACATCTGTTTGTAAGAAAGCCAAGATCGAGTCTTTAAAAAAAAAATTGGCTTGATTTTCTCTTTCACTCTCTCTCTAGCCCTCTCCCTCTCTTTCACTCACTCTGTTGAATGAAGCGAAACAGAAAAGAAAGAAGCGACTGTGGAAATTCGGCAAAAAGGAAAATGGAGTTGTGCACCAGTCCCGTCACCCCTTAACCTCGTCTCCTCCGCTTGCCTCTCTCTCTCTCCCCCAGCTGTAGAGGAGCAACCCAGGTAACAACTCCTCGGCAGTCCTCACGCTCCCCTCTCCCAGACCGCCCGACCGCCCGCCCGCCCGCCCGCCCAACCAAACCCCCCACCCTCACACACACACCTCCCAAAAACACACACACACACATACTTCTTGGAAGACTTCTCTGCACCAAAAATAAATACTAATCTGCAGTTCAGTCCAGCTTCTGAAAGAGTCTCGTTGGCCCCATGCCATTGTTTGCTGGGGCGAAATTGTTTCGTGGTGGACTTGCCATTTCGGCAAACACTGACACTTTCGGTACATGATTGAAAACCAGTGTTTCCTTTCTTTTGTCTTAACCTAGCAACCTATGCTAGTGAAATTAGTTATTTTAATTGAAATACTAGTGGGCCCTGGGTGACAGCGAAGAGCATCAATGTGTGCCGGCTAAGAATAGAGGGTCTTATTGTGGCACATCTTCTAAGGATCAGCAGTCTGCAAATATAGCGCTTAGCTATGTAGACGTACATAAATCAGAGCAACAAACCTAAATATACCAAAAAAAAAAAAAAAAAAGAGTTGGAAGGAGGCGGCAGTTGAATATGTTTTTTTGAGTGCTGATGTTAGCATAAGGCCAAACACAGCACTTTACAACCCGCCCATCATCTCCAGCTTTCACACTTTAAGATGCCGGTTCTACTCAGCAGACTGAAGCTGACACCCTAATAGACTTGAATGCCCGGCGGGTATGTGCCGTTTCCCAGGGGACGGGGAGAAGCCATGTGAACACACTGTGGCGTTTCCCCCGGAGCGCTGACTGTAAGCAATACCTCCAGCGCCTCTTACTCTACTCGACTCCCAGCGAGGGAGGGTGAGTCGTGTACATTGTGCAGCGTGTCGGTGATAAACATATGCCTTCAGACTCAGTTAAGAAGGCACCATGTCTCACCCCTCCAAATTCCATGCCTCTCCCTCTCTCTCTGATATTCTACTCACGCACTGCTGCGGCACTGCTCCACCAATCCGTTGCATTAACCAAAATCTCAGACAAACGGGCCAGCGGTCTCTCTGTCTCACTCCTGACCAGCCGGATATGAAGCCAAAGCTAGAAACTGCACCAAAAAGTGACCAAGCGGGATTCGAAGGTCCAAAACTCTGAAATCTAGGATTTAAAGCTGGAAAGTAACAAAGAAAAGTTCTGATGTCTATATATATATATTGCAGATTCGACATTATTTCTTGGTTACTAAATCAAATGAAATAACTTGTGACACTGACCATGTGATTGTCTTTGAACAGACACAAGATGTTCTTGTTGCCATTGAAGCTCATGAAGGAGAACATGATCATCAGGTTTTTTCACAGTTAAAGTAGCTTAAGTGTGCTTTTCACTGAAACAAAAGGGGATGAACTAAATACTAAAATATTCTAAAAATGGTTAAAAAAAAAAAAAAGTGGAATTTTTTTTTTTTTTAAATAGATTAAATTTATTATGTGATTTATTATTATTATTTAAATAAATAAAAAAAAATTAATTAAATTAAAAATGCAAAACAGTACATCATCTACCACATGAACTTATTTTTCTGCCTTCGACTATAAAACCAAGGCCTCTACATTAGATTAAGTCAAACATGTTAAATAAATGATCGATATTAGCACATCAATAAAACGGCGCTGTTGACAAAAGTTAAATACGAAGTAAACTGTGTCTCAATTATGTCCAAAAATGTAGCGTGACCATTCAGCTCTTTGTCCCTGGCTGAGACATCACCTGCTGCCCAGCAGTGATACTAGTTAATTACTGTTAATCTCGTGGGAAAGAAAATGCTCCAAAGTGGCGTTTTGTTTTCATTACAATGCGGTCTGCAGTCAAGAGAAAACAGCGCCGGTGGACCAATTAGTGTCATTTGGCTCTGATTTGCGGTAAGGTTCAAGCATCTTCTCCTTTGCTTTATGTTATCTGTGCTCAATATCTTAAGAATGTATTGGGGAAATAAGAGGATAGTATATAGCCAGAACGAGCTTTATGCAGGATGATGCATGTGAGGCTCAGAGGACATGAAGTGTCTCTTTGTTCCTGTCTAACCATGAACCACTGCAACACTATCCACTCTGTTCCACCAGCGTCGCATCCACCCTTCAGGATTGGCTGAAACCGATTTGAGACCATGACTCAGCTGGTTCCTCTGTGGTTCTCAGAGGGTTACAGTCTTGTGTCCCCAGCTGACCTCACATGCTCCGTCAATATATTTCAGACTTCTAATCCAACACGGGCCCAGCCGGCATCCTCCACACCACCACACTGAATCCAGAAAGCTAGGCATCAAGACAAGGAGAGTTCCAGCTTCTGCAAACTTGTTTAATTTAAAATAAATTACCAGCTTAAAGACTTCAAGGCCCATAAAGTATGAATGCTGTAAATTTGTCATCAGAGTGAAAAGGATTATCCGAGTCTGGATAAACAGACAAATCATGATGTAAATTAATAAACAGTATGCATAAAACATCCTGGTGCCTGCGGGAAAGCTGCTGGTAAATTCAAAATGGTCAAACTGAAGATCTTGGGAACCAAACACCCCTGGAGTGGAAGAATTAAGCTCTAAATGAAAAAAGTTGCCTTTTGTGCAAACAAAAAGACCTTCATTAACCAACAAGGAGAGAGTGTGCGAGAAAACCTTCAATTTTGAAGCATACTGTATTCAGAAATGTAGCTGCGAGAATGATAAGCGAAGAAGAACTTCTTGCGCAAGGCTATTCGTAATAGAGTCGCAAAGTGAATTACTCTCAAAATAAATGATCTTTATAATGCTAATTAGCCACTTCTTGCGTAATCACGACAGTCGTTTTGCTGCTGGATTAAAGGCATACAACTGCATTGATTTCATTATGCTTTATCAGACAGATTCTTGGCTCAAGGGGGCAGAAATGAAAATCGGTGCGGCGCACAGAAATAGAAAGGAAAGACCTCCTTTTCATCCCTATGCCAAGTGCACCTTATCTCTGAGATCCTAAGCTTGAGTTCGGCATCAAAACCTAAAAAATGTCTGAAAGACATCGGTGCGCATTACGAAGCCCCGTCATCTTCGGCGAATTGCGCTGTGCCGAGCTCTCTGGAGCTACAGCATTCCAAGGCTCTGTCTCGCATCCCCCCTTTCTTTTTTGTAAATCGCTGCACCTTTCTCTGTCTAGCTCCGTGCCCCCTCCTTTGGTTGTGCCCTTTTGCTACTCCTCTGCCACCCACTCCCTCCTTTTCTTTCTCTTTGCCTCTCTCCCTTTCTCTCCTGCCTCCCTCCCAAGCTTTCTCTCTCCCTTTAATTTACAAATCCTCCAGTGAAGGACAGGAAAAGTGAGCTCCATGGAAACCTGGCACCAAGCCATCTCATTACACCGCCAATTGATTCTGGCCCTACGCCACACTGCTGTCCCCTGCGAACCCACTTCCCATCATGCACCTGACATCCCCAGTCTGTCTGCAGCAAAAGAAAAAGACAGAACACACACAAACTCGTGCTCTCTCCCCCTTCTTTCTCCCGCTAAACAGCGAAGACCGGACACAGTTCTTCATCGTGACATAATGAAATAGGCAGAAATGAAGAATAACTTGAAATAATTTGATTTATGAAACACAAGATTCGTTTAAGATCCGTAAAATATACTGCAGCCGGTCTAGCTTGTTCTAAATGGGGTGTTGAGACAAAGAAATACAGCGCAACTCATGAGTTAGACGTCACAGATACGGTTATGGAGATATATGTCATTTCAAACTGTAGTGATTTCCTTGGCTGGAAGTCTTTGTTTATCTAATAATGACTAAAAGAAACATCTGTCTGGAGTTGAAAACACTTACAAGCCCCTTGACATGTCATGTCCTTGTAAACAAAATGATTAGAAAAGGAAATGTATTAGCAATAATTAACAGAAGATGCCAAGTTGTTCGAAATGTTACCAAAGCGCGCGTCTCAAAATCTCATGCGTCGTATTTTTTGCGCTGTAAATATATCAAACAAACGTCCTGTCAGAAGTTGATCCCCTCACCCGGCCTTGCTCTAATCAAGAGCGGACACTTATATTTGTCTGAAGCCCTGCCAAGAAGTTTCTTCTCTGAATATGAATTGCAATTGCTTGCAAGATGTGCTGCAAAGTCTTCAGGATGGAGTAGCTTTAAGAAATAAATTGGAAAAAAATGGAAGGAAAAAAAAAAAAAAAAAAGAGTAAAAAGTAACACACGGACAACTTGTTGACATAATGAACTTCACATGTTCTGGGGTTGACTCCGAGCACAAAGACGACTCACATCTGGCACATGTGGTGCGGCCCGGGGAGCGCACGGGGAAAATCGGTCTGCAACAATAACTGACCAGCTGGTTAGACACGAGAATTAGCAAGTATCTCATCAGGGTATCTGCATGTTTAAGGGAATGAAATTTAAGACTTTTAAAATGCATATTTTAAAAATAATTTAAAATCAATTTTGTAAAAAAAAAAAAGAAGAAAAAAAAGATGGAAAATGTAGGAAAGGTGATTAGTGCAAAAATAAATAAATACATTTTTTAATCTTTTGATGATATTCAATATTCTGAGACAATTAAAAAAAGTATTTAAGTAAATATAAAAACGATGCGGTTAATCAATAGAAAATAATTTAAACCTGGAGACTGCAACGACACAAAACAATTCATGAAATATTATTTCAATTATTTCAACAAATTTGCTGTTTGAACATATTTTTAAATTGTATTTATTCATGTAAAGGCAAAGCAGAAATTTTAGCATCATTACTTAGTCTTCTGTTTCACATGATCCCTCAAAAATCATTCTAATATGCTGATTTGCTGGCAAAAATGTATTATTATTATAATCAATGTTGAAACAATTGTGTCTAATGTTTTTGTGGAAAATGTGACAAATAGATATTACAAAAGAACCAATTTTTTTTTTTTAAGGGGAGACACTGCAGGCAAAAACCCTGTTTTTTCATGCACCTGTCAAATTTGAGATTTTGGACTTTTTGGTTTTTCACAAAGTATTTTTTTCAGATTAGTGGAAAGAAAACACCCAAAAGACACTGTTAAATGTTTCTTTTAAAACACTTTATCTATTTGTGTCAATAGATTTCAATTACAATACGTATTTTTAAAGGCCGTTTTCTCAAAATGAGTTTTTTTTTCTCCTACACTGCGCCATATATCTCCACTTCAGT
>SCHK01444545.1:0-10855 GCA_004124795.1 Poropuntius huangchuchieni
ATAGTAATATCTCAATGTGATTTTCCTGGTTAAATAAAGGAAGAAAAAAAAAACATTTGCACAAAACTAGAAGCTTATCGCTCTTTGCCTCAAAAGTTTTGGTGTGTCTTTCTTGACTAAGCCATTATTCTGACCTAATCAACATCACCAGTCAAGTGTGTCACAATAATAAAGAATGACTTTATTCATGAGGCAGATTCAATGAGAAACCACAGGTCTGAATTATGACCGACTCCAGCCACTGCGCAGGCCAAACAAACTCATTCAAGGTGGAAAATGGCTTTTTCTTAAGTTTAAAACTGGGTCTCCGATACATCATCTCTTTTCAGAACGGATCAGACAAACTCTGGTACTCTGAGACTCTCATCTCTAACGGATAAGCTTTTTCCCTTTCATCGAAGCACCTGGTCCCTTTTACGGGAGAAAGACAAAGGGGAGGGAACTCACAGCTTGCAAGGTCTTTTTGCCTCTACTGATTATGATGATCCCCTCTGCGGCCGCAAGAGAGAATTGAATTTTCTTCACAGGGGGCCCTGAAGTCTATATGGAGGTGAAGAATAGCTGCTTCCCAAAGGGCACAAATGGCATTGAGTCCCGCAGCGCTGGTCTGAGTCAGTCAGTCACCTCAAGGTCCATTGGCACAATCTAATTGGCAATAAGATGCCCGAGCCAAACGCAGGTCTAGTCAGACAGATAATGCGCCTCGTACTCAGAACATGAGTGGTGGGCTCCCATGGGCGGCTGCTGGCAATGCACTGAAAGTCACTGAAATGTTTGTCTAGTCGCATTCTGAGAGAATTATACATCGGTGACTCTCAGGAGACACTTTCCCAAGTGAGGGCTTCAGAGGCAAACAGATCCTCATGTTTAGCTCTCATTCAGGCGGGCTTCGTGTTTTCCTTGTTCTGGTTGCTTACAGAGCATGTGCTGGCTTTCCATTACACTCGCTCAAGGACGCAACTCAAAGAGATTCAAGTAGCCCTGAGGGACATGCCGTGTAGGCATAAACACAGTATTATCAAAATCTTTTCACCCATGGAGAGGTAAACACAATACATATTGATTTGCTCAAGTGTATGAGTCCGAATCTATACAGCTCAGGTATTTTATTCTCATTGGTTAGTTAGTGTTTTTCATGGTTTGGCTTCCTGTGTATTGATAGAACTACTCCGCATGACTACATCTCATTCAACCCATCCAGCATTTTTTGCAGAACTGACCAGACTTCATGTAATAGCACAGTGGTTTTCAATTAGCATTAGACACAAGGTTTAGTGAATGCGGCTGTGAATGCAAGGATTATGAACCCAGTGATAAACATTGCACACTTGCGACACTCGCATTGATTAAAGACCAAATGAATTCAAAAATCAAAGTTTTGTGGCTTATAGACCATGTCTGTTAGCTCTGCAAAAAAATTACCTTTAGCAGACATTCACAGTGATTAATACAATTTTTGTCCAAATGCTGCACAGTGCAACAGAAAGCAGTGTTGTTACTGTAAACTAAAACCATTAAAAATAGTTTTTAATTAAAACAAAATATAAATATTAGATTAAAAACTATAAAAAAAGAAAAAAAAATTAGAAATGTTGCCTTGGCAAAGAAAGTTAAAGGGTTATTTCACCCAAAAATGAAAATTCTGTCATTAATTACTCACCCTCACGTGGTTTCAAACCCGTAAGACCTTCGTTCATCTTCGGAACACAAATTAAGATATTTGTGATGGAATCTGAGGCTGGAATTTTGATGGAATTTGACAACGCTATGAGAATACTTTGTCAAATACTTGACTTTACAAACGACAAACGACCGTCACATGGATAAGTTAATTTAATGTGTTACTACCATTTCTTTATAGTTGTTTGAAAATTGTTTGTAGACCATCATTTTTTTTTCAGTGTAATAATAAAAGAAATGAATCATTCTTCTGCAAAGTAGCCGTTCGGGGGCCGTTCACATACAGCGTCTTTTGCACGCTCAAGTTCATTATTTCAAATGTTGACGCACGGTATGCACGCTCATAATGGAAGCTTTTTTTCCAGGCGCGTCCGCACCGCATCGAGATAAAAATGTTTCAACTTTTCAGAATGCCGCAAGTGCACAGCGGGTCATGTGACAAAAACCAACCAATCAGCTTCATCCTTTCCCGTAACAACATTGAAAGCTCAGCCAGGACGGATGAACAGCTTCATTTTTTTTTTATAAATGTAGTAGCAGAGCTACTGAAAGGGATTTTTAGTGTTGGAAATCCATTTATCCTTTGCTGAAACTTTCGCGTCTTCATGGAGAGCACAGGTCATGGTTGCTTAGCAACGGCATATGCCTCTGGAGCGCAAGCGCCCGAACGCTTTGGAAAAAAGCATCACGCATTTTTAGGCGCGACATGTGAACGGCCCCTAATACAGTTCCTTACCCTAACTGCAGTCTGTTTACAGTTGCTAAGCAACATAAGCACACTAATGTAGAATTAGCAGTCACAGGTGCGAATTTATTCGGCATGGCTCATCCAATCAAAATTTAGAGTTGAAATGATTCATATTTGATCAAATCTTAAAGCAATACAGCAGATGAGCCTCTTATCAAAGCCTCGCATGCACTCACCACAGAAAGGACCCTCATCGGAATGGTCAGCACAGTCGTTTCTCCCATCGCAGATCTTGTTGGGGGGCAGGCAGGTGCTGGAGTCATTAGCACAGGGCTGAGTGGGGGCCTTACAGATGGAGGACTCACACGACTCCTCATCTGAGCGGTCTTCACAGTCGTTGTCGCCGTCACACACCCAGCTCTTGCTGATACACTTCCCTTGGGACACAACATTCAGTCAGACCGCTATATAAATCAAACTGTCAAGCTTAATTTGTTGTTTGTAGGTGAGCATGAAGATAAATCTGGGAAAATTTGAAAAGGTGGGGGAACGTCAAACTGGCATGACGTCAGTTGAATACAGAAGCTTCAGCTCATTTAACCCTCAGAGACCCACTGCAACATTTGTTTAAACCTTTTCATTATTAAACATTTACTTTTCACACAGTGGAGCTCATTCGTTAAATTAAAGATGCTAGATTTCAAATTATTTTTAATTTAGCCAAATTACACTTTATAAAGCAACAGAGGGCTGCTAAGATACTGAACATACTGAAGTTTCAGGCTTCTAGCTCACTGCACTAGAGTCCTATAAATTTACAGGGCATCAGCGCAGAGAACGAATACCCCAGGATCATGAGGGTTTAGAGGGTGTCAGAGATGAATACATCCAAATTTCAGCCTCCAAGCTTCCTGTGAAACCTTCGTTCAAAGGTCTGTAAAAAAATTGTTAATGTTTTTGTCTCTTATGCAAACCAAGACTGCATTTACTTGATCAAAAATACAGTAAAATGATACTATTGTGAAATATAAAAAAACTACTGTTTTTTTTTTTTTTTTAAATCTTTAAAAAAAAAATACAGTAGTCAACATTTGAAGGGGATCAAATCCTCTCATGAAAGATATTACAAAACTATATATATATATATATATATATGTGTGTGTGTGTGTGTGTGCAGTGTCACCTGATTCTTCAGAAATCAATATAAAATACTAATCATGAAAAATATTTTTTAGTAATGCTAAAAACAGTTAATATTTTTATTAACCTGCTTAATATTTTTCTGGAAATCATGATACTTTCTTTGCAGGATTCATTGATGAAGAGAAAGTTCAAAAGAACATAATTTATTTGAAATAGAAATTGCTCGAAACATTATAAATGTATTTACTCTCTCTTTTGAACAGTTAATGTGCATCCTTGCTGAATAAAGGTATTAATTAAAAAATTCAAACTTCCAAACTTTTGAACGGTGTACTTGTACACTTTGCAAAATTGAAAACCCAGGATTGAAAAACAGTGTACGGCAGTCGGATTTCCTTGTCTTCAGTAAACCTTCATGATCAGATAAACAAGTGAACACACTTTAGACTGTTTCTGAGCCTGTCAAAATGATATGGGATTTGGCATCCGGTGTGCAGTGCAGTGGTCTGGAAAGAGTGTACGCTGCTGCTTTTTAGCACATTTTTGACATCAAAAGGAATAGGAACAAAACAACGAACAATTCTTGAGCTCTTTTATGGCTTGGCTGTAGATGTCTTTTCAAGGCAATCATTTACAATTAGGGCGACTGCTACATCAAAAAGCCCCATGTTGATTGATTTCACTATGGTCTGAGTGGAGAAAAAACTTGTGATAGATACAAATTACACCAAATATGTTCAAAAGAAACAGAAAGCTGAATTCTGCACATAATACTTTTTGTGTAGAGGTGAGACGTGCAATTTTTTCCAATACATTCAATACGTTCTTCAACCGCAGCTTAATATGAAGAAAAAAATTGCAAGTAAGCTAAAAAAAATTTTTACTCTGTTCCAGCATTCAGTACCCGAGCTGGACCGGACTGTCAGTTTGACTGACCAATAGCAAACTGAGGAGTGTTCGTGAAACCTCCAGGGGTCTTAATTTTGCATTTGTTAATGCTAGCGGCACAGAAATTACCTACCTCACCCTTTTAGTTTAATGTCATAGCTAACTCTGAATATGAAACAATGATGCTGCTACAAAAATATACCTCACTGTGAAGTACAAATCATTCCAGCTCACATCATTCATCTCAGCCGCTCTTCATAAATACAAATTCTAACATACAGAGATATTGCAAAGGATTGCACCATGTAACGAAAAACAGGCTGGATTTATCATCCGACTCAATTTGCAAGAGGCAAAGATAACTGAAAGCTCAAGGATGGCATTGTGGTATAAAATATCACCCACTGTTTCACAAAATCTAACAGTTTTGATAAATGTTATACAGAACAGAAGAGGAAAATATAGTTGTAGGTCAGTGCATGAAATAAACGTAAGGTCAGCGCAGACTAACTGGTTTTGAGGAACACCTGGTAGGCTTACCTGAGCTTTTGCAGGTAAACTTTNTGTAAGGTCAGTGCAGACTAACTGGTTTTGAAGAAACACCTGGTAGGCTTACCTGAGCTTTTGCAGGTAAACTTTGCCTGGGGATCACACATTCTCTTGATGCCTTTGCAGTTTGTTTCATCACTGCCGTCTTCGCAGTCTTTATCCCCATCGCAACGCCAGCGCTCGGGGATGCAGGTCCCATCAGCACGGCAGTGAAACTCCTCTCCACTGCATTCCACAGGAGGCAAAGCTGGACATGACACAAAAAACTGAGATTGATCCTGGGATACTCTGAGATATCCCAAACAAATGACTCTAATGAGTTCTTTTTAGTGAATCAAACACATATAGTTTGACCAGGTCCTGAACTGTAATGAGTCAGCTCTTTTTAGCAAATAAAACATGTACAGAGAGACCAGTATAGTTCAATTTTCGAACAAATGACTCTAATGAGTCTAATGAGTTTGAAGATACGTAAAGCATGACCAGTGTAGTCCAGTTCCAGCCCAAATGACTCAAACGAGTCAGTTCTTTTTAGTGAATCAAACACGTACAGCGTGACCAGTGTATTTCAATTCAAGCACAAAAGACTTGAATGAGTGAATTAAACATGTTCAGTGTAATCAGTACTCCAATTCCTGAGCTGATTCTCTTTAGTGAATCAAACACATACAATGCGACCAAATCCTGACATATTTGAGAATAGAACACAGAGTGTGGCCAGTAGAGTCCAATTCTCTAATAAATGATTATAATCGGTTGGTTCTTTTTAGTGACACATACAGAGCGAGTAATTCTGTCCATTTCCTTAACAAACGATCTTAACGAGTTGGTTCATTTTAATGAATAAAGCATATACAACATGACCAGTGTATTTGCATTCCCAAACAAATGACTCTAATGAACAGTTCTTCAGTGAATCAAACACATACAGTCGACCAGTGTAGTCCAATTCCAGGACAAATTATACTGAGTCATTTATTTTAAGTGAATAAAACATTCAACTGTGAGACGGTGTAAATGAACTGAATTTATGCCACTTCTAATGGGGATTTGCCAAAGGAAGAACACTTTTCTAACTATATTTATTACTAAAAAAAGTACTAAAAGAATCAATAATGTCACAGCAAAGGATTAAAAATAGCAAGGTAAACAGAAAAGAAAAAGTTTTTAAAGCTCACAGACGCTCTCACTTCAAACTACTTCAACCAGCGTTAATAATGTTAAACTGGCAGAGTTTTATCAAGCATACTTCAAGATTTCCTCTTGTCACGTTAATAAATATTTAAATATTCTCTCCGACACTGGCAAAGACTTTAAGTGTCTGTGCGCTTCAACGCAAAGGACAGGGGCGAGATTTTCTTCAAGAGTAAGACAAGCACAAAAGAAAAGCCTTTTTTACTGTAGCTTGCCTCAAGTTTCTGATTCATTCTGAACCCTGACAATTGACAGGAGTTAAATACATACTTCAAAAAGCGTGTTTAAACACCAAACCCACCTCGATCCCCTGCCTGCCATCAAACAAACAAATGGCCTACTAAAAAAAGACAGCTGGTAACATTACGAACCCTTAAAGACTAAAGGGCCCCCTTCTTTGCTTAAGGCTAATGCTGAGAGTTACCAGTGTCTCCTCCACTTTACACATACAGAGCATGTGTGTGTTATACAATGATCTGAGCCCTACGCTGGGAGGATATGAGTCGGACAAACCCTCAGAGACGGACAGGAGCTGAGGACCTCCGTCAGGAGCCCGTTTGATGAATGGCTCCAACATTTCTGTGACAAGCTGGTGAGCTGAAAGCATCGGAGGACTCGGCCTCAGCTTTCAGAGGTAATTACAGCAGATTAAAAGATTCAAATCTGTAAGGTGGTTCCCTAGTGAGCTTAGATGAGATTAGATCTGTCAAGTGAAGAAAAAGAGAGAAAGTTTTAAACTTGTGTTCCTCAAATTAGGGACATTGCACCAAGGCAATTACAAGCAAGACTGACTTGATCGCTGTCGTTCGGCTCTTTGTTAGTCTGCTAATTAGTCGTGTTAAACAGATTCTCTGGGAACCACTCGGTAAGTTGGTTAAGTTGTTTGTGTACAGAAATTAACACAAATGCATTTTTAATTAATGTTACTGGGAAATTTGACCTCTCTAAACGCTATTTGATTACTCTGATGCTTTTATTCGCCATACACTGTAACTAGGGACAAGTACCCAAGTACTTAGAAGTAATAGTAATGCTGTAAAGACAATATTTCTGAATCATCAAGGTCAAGACTTTTTTCCCCACAATTTTAAATTCAGTTATAATGGCATATTGGGTGATATCTCTTTGTATGAATAAAGTTTGACAGCGATGTGATTTTCAATCTGTGGCGAGACTTGCTACTGCCAATATATCCCAAGACATGCCGTTGTGAACATGTAAGAAATACTGCTGCTGCACATATAACATACATGAAATAAACCCCAGATGAAATCACTCCACAGAAGATCTATACAGGTGGAGCTGGGGAAGTTGGAGGGTTTCCGATGCTGCAACTGCTACAGCAAGCACTAGCTGAGTATTTAAATGTTGAGTAGCAAGCTTATTGGCTGCTGATATGAACAGAATTAATCAGCTGCAGCATGTGAATAATGATTCCATTATGTCAGATTGAGTTAGAACCTATCAGACTGCGCCATCTAGAGTTTCCGGATTTATTTATATGCTATATTACTATTTGCATTTCTGGTATATTTTACTGGCTCTCTATTTTGGCTCTCTAATATAACCAAATGTAGATGGTGCACAAATGATCAAATGAATCAGGATGCAGGAGCCTTCATACACGTTTTTAAAAATGTATCAAATTTTGAATTTAAAAATGGTGCTCACAGAAGATGCAGTTCAAAACATATCAGATCTGATGCATACTGTGCATGCCAAACAAAAATAAAAGCCACATGGTCCATACCAAAAAGAAAAAAAACAAAAAACACATAAGGTAAAGAGAGAAATGTGATGTCCTACCAGGGGCTACACCAGCACAAGTCACATTTTCATCACTGAAGTCCCCACAGTCATTGTCCCCGTCGCAGGCCCAGTGGTCTGGGATACACCGGCCGCTGGTGCACTTATATTGACCATTAGCACAGGAGTGGACGCAGCCCACCTCATCACTGTTGTCTCCACAGTCATCATCTACATTCACAAACACAGTACAGTCATGCAGAATTAGTATAATGCAGAATAACTTCATTCATTACAATATAAAACTTGACAATATCACAAAGACATACAATACCATTTAAAAGTTTTGGTAGTGTATTTTTTTGAAAGAAGTCTTTTACATAAACACACCAAGCCTGTTGATATTAGATTAAAAATACAGTAAATACAAAATAAATACAAAAATACTACATTTTAAATCATTGTTTTCTGTTTTAGTATATTAAAAAAAGTAAATTATTTCTGTGATGGCAAACCTGAATTTATCAGCCACTACTCCAGTCTTCATGAGCCTTCAGAAACCATTCTATAATATGCTGATTTTCAAGAAACATTTCTTAATATTACTGTATCAATATTTAAAAAAAAAAACTGTTGTGCTGCTTAATGTTTTTGTGAAAACCATGATAAGTTTTGTCTTCCCCCAGGATTCTTTGGTGAATATAAATGAGAAAAGAACAGAATTTATTTGAAAAAGACATCTTTTGTAACGTTATAAATGTCTTTGAGCAATTTAGTGCATGCTTGCTGAATAAAAATATAAATTAAAAAAAAAAAAAAAACCTGACTTTAAGTTCTGAACAGCACTGTATATGGTAGGGTGTTTTTCATCATGTATTGTCACACATATTGTGTTGCTCCATCAAAACACAATAAAAAAAAATAAATAGATTTTATGATCGTCATACACTTTGGTACCAGAAAATGGCACATTTTCCTTAAGGGGGTCTTTAACCCTGTTGTGCCTCATGCTTTGTTGCACAATACTAGGAATAGAAATGATAAAACAGAGGACAGCACCACAGGAGATTTTCAAACAAGAGTCTTCAGGGCATCGAATTACGCCAAGCTTCATTTTGTGCTGAAAAATCAGCAAGGTATCCGAAGGCCCTGACCCTGGATAAGAAAAACATCCTCCATATGCTGACCTTGGCTGAATGCTCTCATTTGAGGACAAAAAAAGGGGAGATACTGGAGAAAGAAATAAGAAATAAGTCTTATTGTTGTTTATGATCGAGTGCTGCATGCAGGCCATAACGTATTGCAGACCTTGAGGGGCAGCAATAAATAATAGAGGTCGTTATTTTACACCCTCCTTGATCTGAAATGGAGATATTTCAGATAAAATAATCTGTGAATATTTAATGGTTATTAATGTGATGAATTTCTTGTGCGACAAAAAAGACTGGACAGTAGGATCAATGGACTTAATTGAATTAAAGTGCCGGGCTTTTTTTTATCAGCTCCCGAGAAAATAGGCTAATACATCATAGTGCTAAATGGAAGAGCAAGTTAAGCAAATGATAAGTATTTTCTTACTTCTGGATACACTCACCTGAGTCACAATGCCACTTCATGCTAATGCACCTCCCATTAGCGCAGCTGAACTGGCTGAGAGCTTCGCAGGTAGGGAACGCTGTGAGCAGAAAGAAAGACCGTGAGAAACATTCGCCGCGATGCTTGAACCCCGTCCAATACATCACTGTCTCTTTGATACACTGGAGGAGAGAAGCCATTTTTCATTTAGCTTTTAGCTTTGAAAAATTGCAAAAGAAGTTTGTCCTGGCACAGATTGCCCTGTAATGCTAATAGATTAAATTTGGAGGCTCTTTTGTCCTCAGGAAATTCCATAGTTTCTTGCAAGTTTGGGGGCGAGCTTAAATCGGTAACTATTCTCCTGCAGTACACTGCATTTTTTTTTTAACACAAGTCATACCACTAGGGTTTAGTGCCAGTATTGTGGAAAACAAAACACCCTGAAGGTCATGTGAAATGTCACTGTGAATTATTGCTATTTTCTTGCTAAGGTTAATGAAAAGAAATCACAAACAATGGGAAAACGAGACCTCACAGATGCAGTGGAAAACAGTCAGAGGCAATAAGAGCTCGCCAGGAAGCAATAACACACCAGCGATGAGATAGCACGGTTTGTGCGCTTTACTACAGCGTTGATTTAAAGATATCAAAAGGTTATTGTTTCGACATTATGAATTACTGCAGGTTTTGCTATTAACCTGTGGATCACGATGCCTGCGGTGAAAATTGACTTTTTTTTTAAAGATAAAGATTAGTTTATGGAAAAAACTGCTGGCGCATTTACAAGTTTTTTGATGAATGCAATCTGCACAAGCTCATAAGCATCTTGTTTTGTACCGCGTTAAACCTTTTCGTAGATACATCATGCGTACAGGAAAAGTGACACGACACGCAGTGAAGGAACAACATCTGTTTCTCTTTAAAGTGTCTCTCAGCTCAGTCAAGAAACCTCCACACAGTCTACCAGGTAGTACTGTATGTGTATATCCACAGATGAAACCATTTTCAAGTTATCAAAGGTAATTATAAGCGTGTGATCATGCATTTGTTTTTAGTGAATGCTTTTGAAGCTTTTCATACTGTATGTGAAATATTCTCATGTCTTCTAGCTGTACTTGATTGTGAACTATTCTCTCACATGAAAGTATTATTATTAGTAATCATACAAATAGCACACCACAACCAATATATATTTTGAGCATGAACATGGATAGTTCCCTTGGAGCATCTTAGGCTTAAGTGCTGTTTTAATGGGCACAATGTTAATAGCTCATGACTCATAGCTTGAAGGGACTGAATGAACAAGCTTCTTGTTATAGAATAGATCACAGTTCATACATTTATATATAAGAATGTGTTTTAATCAAGACAATCCTCCCTCTCTCTCTCTCT
>SCHK01444548.1:1968-33169 GCA_004124795.1 Poropuntius huangchuchieni
TAATAATGAATAACACATCTACATAAAATAAATTAAAATAAAAACTCTTACTTCAACAATATTAATATTAGTAATAAAATAAATGAAACGAATGCTTAAAACATCTATATTTAAAAAATCACTATTAATTTGAATTTGAATAAATGTACTTAATAAAATGAATGCATAAAACATCAATAAAAAAAAAAAACAATATTGTATTGTATAATACTGTATAATAACAGCAACAACAACAACACAGTTGCAAATGCATGTTAATAATTCTGCATATTTGGCTTATGTAACTCATGGCAAAATGTTTTTTTTTTTTTTTTTTTTTTTCTTATGTACAAGATTTCTTAATGTCCAACATAAATCCTTGGTCCTCAATCAAAACCAGTGAAGAACCAGTGGTTTATGTGATGAAGACCACACGCCGGCACAATTTTAGCACCATTTGCTCAGTGTGCGTCACAAAACTACGACAAGCTAAAATAGTTCTGCTTGATTGAGCCAACCTGTTGGGTAAATGTATTTTTAATGGAAAACGTGTGTGCACACTCCCGGTGAGGTGACAGCGTACCACCCACTCCCGTCTGTGCCGTCCCATGGAGGCGGTCTGAGGGACATCTGTGTTTCCGGTGATGGGTGCTCATGAAGACGGAGGAGATAAGGACCCTGGTGCTCCACACCCCCTGATCCCAAACCCTCGGCTCTCCCTCCCCGTCCTCACAGAGACTGCACTCATTGTCTCTTTGGTGCCACAGGCCCAAATCGCAAACAAACAGGCCTTTCTCAGCACCCGGATAGGGAGAAGAGGCCAGTGCCAGGACACCTGATCTGATCCACTACACACACACAAAGCAAGAGATGAACCGGGCCCCCCCTCCTCTCCCCGGGCCCCTCGGAGACCAAGCTGTGCAGAAGGGCAAAAGAGCATCGGTACAGCAAACTCCTGTGAATTACAGTTCATTACATCTAATTTGCCATTAAACAGAAAAAGTGTCTCAATTTAAGACCGACCGTGGCCTTAATACTCCTAATAGGAGCTGAATGCTCTCTGAGAAATTGTCAGTGTGCGATTCAAGTAGCTAGATCAGCCTTCAAATCCAATCCAGGCTTCTTCTAATCCCATTTACAACACTCGCAATCTGGTGAGAGCCCTCAAACCGCATCCTCTTGGAATTGCCTTCATTTCCCATGCTTAAGATAACACCGCTCCAAAAACAACAGACGACAAAGAATCTGCTGTTTTGCGACAATATCAAAGGTATTACGAGGACGTCATCCATTAATTGCAGCATATAGCCAAAGGCGAGGCACTCTTGTTAAGATGATGAATTCTGCCGCTCCACATGAAGGCGTCATGGCTGGAGATGGAAATGATTGTTCTCTCAGCTGTGATTCCCCAGCTAGCAGACGCCTGACAGGTGTTGTGCTCAGGGAGAATAACGCAGACTCATTCACCTGATGACTGAGGATTCATTCAAGGACAGACAGCAAGTTTTACACAGCAGAATGTCTGCTTGACACATCACTGTTGTAGCCTGAGGCAAGGTCATTCTCTCAGGAGAAAGATAAAGACAGAATGTATCTCTCTAATCACTTTAAAGAGAATAGAATAAAAAAATAAATAAAAAGAACGAACAATTACCAAACAATTACCAAAAACAATTATTAAAATAATTAAAGACACACACAACAACATAATAATAATAATAATAAAATACTATTTAAAAAAAAAAATAAAATCAAAATAATAATTATGTTTATAAATCTTAACACTTACTATAAATATAATTAATGTCTGTCTAATTTACTTTTATGTAAAACTGCTGTATTCCAACAATCCATGTTAGCCATTTGTATGTCATAATGGAAAAAAAAAAAAATTACATATATATATATATATATATATATATACACACATACATAAAAAATGTTTAACTGTAAATTAATTAATATTATTTTTATATCACTATTATATATTGCAATTATATACACATTTATAAAATATACAGCATACATTATTATAATTTCATACACTATTTTATACACTACTATTATTGTTATTGCTATCTGGATACTTTAGATCGGTTGTGGGCCCTGTGGAGCCTTCATAATAATAATGACATTTTTTATTTTAATATAGTTAATAATTTTCATATTTTATTATTCTCACATTTTTCAGATTTTTTATAAGAAATAACTATTTACATAAATCACTTTACACAAACAATTCATAATAATAATAATAATAATAATAATAAATACATTTGTATTTATTTAAAATATATTTTGTTACTGTCTTATGTAATCTTTTATTACATACACACATACATACAATGTACATTAATTATTATTATAATTATTATTATTAAAAGGTTGATATTTTGTTGTAATACAATTAATAATAAATAATGTTAATTTTGTTAAGTAATTTGTGACTGATTATAAATTAATATTAGCTTACACATGGCTTACTGGGTTTTTTTTTTACCATTACCATCCTTAATTAATATATTTTGTCAATGTCTTTTGTATTATATAATCATTTATTTATTACATACATACACACACACAGTACATTAAACAGTACTCTATTATTATTATTATTAATTAACAATAAAAAGTTGATATTTTATTGTAATACAATTAATAATAATGTTAATAATTTTAAGTAATTTGTGACTGATTATAAATTAAAATTAGCTTACAGATGTCTTTATGTTTTTTTTACTATTATTATCATCATGCTCGAATTGATTTGTTACAGCTAACAATGAAAATATTCATGTATAAAGTCGGAGTCAAAGCTAAAAACTACATCAAAGATCACGTTCATCCCTCTCCTGCTCTCGTCATCTGTGCAAGCCAGAATACAAAACTATCATTCATCCTTTACAAGTGTTGGTGAAACCTGATTCTTGGTTTTCAAACAAAGCTCTGCTCAGGGGGCATCTGCAGTTTCAGCAACGAAACTGGCCAGTAGCAACAGTGAGGAGAAAGCACTCTTTTTTTTTTTTTTTAAATACACCATAACAATGAAAACCAGGAGCAGCATTAGACTGAATGGCCAATTACTACCGATGCATGACGCCATTCATCATTAAACTCAGCATGGTGTCATTCTGGCAAAGAAGTGTGTTTTGTTGAATGCATCTATACCCTGGCTTGAAACATAATGGGCCTGGGAGGGGATATTTAGAAAGAAAAGACAAAGCAGGAAGCTGTCTTTTGCCCTTTAAAACCAACATACATTTCTTTCAACTAACACTCTTCAAAAAAAATCACTTCTGGGGTCTGCCACAGAACAGGCGAGTTCAAACAGGAGAACTTATTCTCTGAGCTCATAACACTTTCTCCTGACACAGCTTAAACTCTAGTTTGTTGGTACTAAGTAATTGAATCATTGGGTTTAGGTCTACATTTGAAAAAAAAGAACGAAAGTAATCGCAAACATCAAATTGGAGAGTATATTGACTGCAAATCGGTTAATTGTTTTTAAAAGGGCTCACTGGAAGGCTCCTGGAAGATTGAGATAAGAGCAAGAGGTCTAGCAAAGTACAACACTGATTCAGTTCAAGTCATGCAGTCTTGAAATTCACTAATGGATGACAGGGTAGAAAACACAATGAGCTGTCTGAACATCAATTATTAAAAATTTCTCAGGTCATGATGTCATGAGAGTTGTCAGCGTGTTTTTTTCCAACCACAAGTAAATACACTGTAAATAACATTGTTATGCTAATGAAGGCACCACAACTGCAGAGATATGCAATGCAAATGATACTAACATCATATAAAAGGAGGAAATAACTTCTGAGGGTTAAAATGAACACACAGACAATTATTATTATATAAAATAAAATGATAACACTAAATGTTTTAAAATATATAATAGTTATTCAATCTATATAAAACAAATTAGAAAATTAAAAAAAAAAAAAAAAAAAGATCTACTAGTAAAAAGAATAGTCACATGTTTCGACACATTTGACAGAATTTATGTTTCTCATCCTTAACATCTTTTTGTCTAAAGGCTATTATGAATAAATGTGTGAAATTTGTGAAAGGAATTATACACAAAGTCTGCATTTCTTTGCAAAACCTTTTTAAATGAGTTGGTCCAGATAGTGTAGGATAACAGTTTTTTCTTTTCAAGTCCCTTAAAAAGTCTTAAAGGAATAGTTCCAAACTTGTATATTTCATGTTAAACACAAAAGGAGATATATTGCAGAATTTGGGGGCGTTTTCCCGGACAGGGTTTAAATTAAGACAGGAATAGGCCTAATCTAGAACTGTTAATCATGGTTTAAAAAAATGGCTTTCTGAAACACAGATTAAATATAGATTATTAACTCCTGGACTATGGAGTTATGACCTATAAACTAGAATAATTTAAAACCAACTGTGCTAATCTGAACTAGCACGGCAGAGGTTGCCTATAAAACATGGAAAAGGTTCAAGTTTTATGGAAATGAGAAGCAAATCCAAGGAAAACAACAGCAGTGGAAAAAAGACTGCAATAAAACAACAACAACAAAACATTACTGAACAAAAGAAAACGTTGCACATAAAAAGAAAAAGAAAGCCTAGAAATGTCTCTGCAATGAATTCTTGCAGTCGGTTGTTGTTATCAGTTTTGCAATATTTTTATTATTATAATTTATTATATTATCCATAAAGCAGCTGTTTTATAGAGAGAGAGAGAGAGACATAGTCAGAATTATATTGGCATCCTAAGAAAATATGATCAAATGTTTTGAAAATAAATCTGTATTGTTTATCCTTTCGATCTTTCCAAAAAAAAAAAAAAAAGTAAATGAGAATAAATTAAAAATCTAACTTTTCAACAAAATCACATTATGAATGTGAAAAAAAGGAAAGTAAAAAAGGATCTATTTCTCATTCATATTCACTTTTTTTTCTCAAAACCCCAGGGTGGCTAGGAACATGAAATTATTCAGCCATCACATCCTGTTTCACAAGAACATAAATATTAAGGTACACAAAGGAAAAAATTCCCTTTATCATCCATTAAGATTAGTTTATGTGGCCAAAGACTTTCCAAGGATCACAGCTGGATAATTGCTGAAAATAGTTGAGTCTTGGGGTCAGCAAGCCTTATAATCGGCCAGGGTTGGATCCTCTAACAGAACAATGATCCAAAAGGACAATCAAAATCAACAACAACAAAAAAATGGGTCAATGAGCACAAAACAAAAGGTTATTCCATGGCCATCCCAATTCCTTGACCTGAACCCTATAGAAAACTGAAGAGGAGAGTGTTTATCATGGAGCTGGGAATCTGAAGGATCTGGAGAGATTCTGTATGAATGAATGGTCTCTGATCTCGTCAGGTGTTCTCCAAACTCATCAGGAATTATAAGAGAGATTCATAGCTGTTAAATTGGCAAACGGACGTTGCAAAAAGTATTGAATAAAAGAGTGCCGTTAATTGTTGCCAATGGGTATAAGAGAAAAACAATTGTCATAACGAGATTTTCCATCCTTTACATTATAATTCAATGAAAGATTAGGGTATTTTTTTTTTTTTTTAAATAAGAGATCAAAATGATTAACAGTGCAGATTTATTTTCACAGGCTTCTTTGTTCATACAAAGGGTGCCAATAATTTTGATATATCAAAACTGGAAATACAACAATAATCTGAAGTTAAACCTGCCTCCTGAAATAGCTGTAGTTTTTCCTCCAGGAAATCAGCCTATTAAATTCTGGACTAGACATAGTCTAAGACTATTTAAAACCATGACAGAGAAATCAGATTTCTGTTAGTCTGGTTTAAAGGGTCACTTTAGTCTAGGACTAGGCTTAATCTCTGTCAGGGAAACTGCCCCTTTGAAACCAAAGGGTTGATGGTCCCCACTGACTTCCATAGTAGGGAAAATGAGACAATTTTCATTTTTGGGTGAAGTATCCCTTTAAGTTGGTTGAGAAAATAAATAGAGCTATATTTTAGACAAACTGTGGCTAATAAAATGTACGCTAAAATACAAGCCCTGGCTTGTTTAATATTGTGGCTCACTGTAAAATTGTAATACTTTAATTTGACATTTTATCATTTTTGAAACCTTGCTAATCACCATTATTATAAAATGTGCCCAAGCTTTTAACTAACAACATATCTTAAAAGCAAAAGCAGGTTGTAGAGGTTCTATGACTAATTATGGTTGAAAATGCCATTTAAACCCAATATAATTAATTAGATAAACAACAAAAGATTTTTGACCCAGAATACAGGCCCAGTTTGAACTACAAGAGGCATCAGATGTCATTGTGGGAATAATCAATGGGCATGAAGTATCACATTCAGCAGTAGCTTGTAACCTGATGGCCTGGTGTTGTCAGCCAAGTGAGTCATGCATACCATTCCACAGCAACACATTTAAATACTTTGAAAACAGTGGTTTGTATAGATGCAAAACACTTAAACACACCCTTTGCACACAGTCACGTGAGAAACTACAATCTGGTACATGCCTCAAATGTTTATATCCCAGTACATTTCAAGATTTCAATTCAGTTTAATACGTGATAATCTATTACTTTGTTTTAAACCGTACGCTTACGTTTTAAGTACACACTACCCTGACGAAATACACGTGCTAAATGCACAAGCGCGGCGTTGAAGCACGTGAACAATGTTTACAAGTCTTTAAAAAAAAATACTCGGGATTAAAAAATGCAGTAGATATTAAAATGTTCTTAACACTTACGTGCAAACCCTGTCTTAGCTCTTGCTTCCGTTTTGTCCTTCAGGGAATCCCTCGGGGTTTCAGGAATCATACAGGTGCAAAAGTTTTCATCCTCAGGGAGAAAATACTTCTGATCAGGTTTGAAATGCCAGGTATGCTTTACTAAAACACATCAAACAAGAAACAACGTTATGTTGTGCGACAAAGAGAAACACTGTTTCAGGTCATTTAACATAGCCATCAGTCTTTTGAGTTGTAAGCAAATTGAAATATCACCTGACACAGGTGAGAAAAGCCACGCCCCCCGAGTAGTTCACACGCTCCTCCTACTCACCTTTATGGCTCTTATGCGTGACTTCAAGCACGGATATTTTTTTACCGAAACAAAATATGATATTGTTGTTTTTTGTAAGAAGAGAAAGGGGGGATGATAAAAAGAAGAAAATATACTACACATTAAAAAATGAAGTACATTAAAAATTCGTTGTAAAGTTTGCAACTATTTAAAGATACAGATTTATCTCTGCTGTAGCCTACTATTATCTTGGAAATGAGCTGATTTCTGATTTCTTTCATTTCTAAAACCTTTTAGAACACATATAGCCTACACCTTTTAGCAGAGTAGATGTCAGTGAATAGATTTTTTATGATCCAAAGGAGGTCATAAAATCTATATACAGAAGTTTGAACGTGCCATGCAGCATTTGATGCTGTATGCATATTTTTCTAATCAAGATTTTTGTATTATGAAACTTTTCATAAAACATATAGGCCTGCAGGTACAATATGGGGTTGTAAGTAGAATTTGTATTATTTAAAAGTGCAAACGTTTGCATTTGTGATGATGCAGTGTTCAATGTAATGTGTATAGTCAAATGAATCCATATCACGGTTCATTTCAGGGCAACCTGGAGTGAACTACAAAAGAACTTTATAACCCGGAAATATTGAAAAACTAATTAAAATCCAAGTAAAGATAACATGCTTGACTGGTCAGCATTTACTTAGCCTTTATTTATGCCCTTTCTCAGCCTTTACAAGAGGCATCAAATTATATTGTGCAGTGTCTTTCTTTCAGAATAAGCTGCTCAATACATACTGACTAGAAAACTGCAGCGTGAATGTACGTTGTATTGGAGGGATGGATTAGCTCACTGTATATTAATAGGCAGATCTCCCATAGGAGACCCTTTGTTGATTACGGGGAAACAAAGAAAAAGGTCCCATAAGGGGCTAATGCAGTCTCTGCTGTCTGACAACTGCTAGATATGAACTTGGCAGGACACCATTTAGCCCCCTTGAAGAGCATGTGTGAGCAGACGGTACAAATACACCAGGGTACAACGAACCGCCGGCCAACCTTCACTCATGAACCCCGTGTTCACTCATGCAGTCACCATTTGTCTCTTTCCTCACCCAGTAAGGAGGTACGGCTCTCGCATATGTTCATAACTCTGAGTGGGGAGGGGTCCAGTGATTCATCGTTCACGTCAGAATGAATCGGTCACTCTGCTAATTATGAATAAAACACAGTGTAATTATGCAGTGGAGTGCATTTACTTGCTTTATTTATGCAGCCCCCGAATCTGAATGAGCAGAAAACAATAGAGATGTGTCTGTTGAGACTGAAAGGTGAAAAGGTCATAAGCAATGATTTAAAGGGACAGTTCGCCCCAGAATGAAAATGCTGTCATCATTCGCTCACCATCATCATGTTGTCCCAAAGCTGTACAACAGAAACAAAGATCTTTTTTTGTTACCCTCTTTTAAGGTTTCTGCCTGGGACCTCACTTTCAAAGCTTTTTTGCAATTATATATTAATATTCACCTCTGGCTGTGTTCAAGTGGTTGTTGCCTCCCTGCAGACAGCATCAGCCTTACAAACAGAAAGTATGACACAATTCTGTCAGTTTGCATAAATTAACTCCATTCTTCCAATGAATCATTCAATGTTATTGTAATTATGTAATGCCGTCATCCATATGCAAGTCTTCTAATAGAATGTCTCCCTCTTCTGGACGTTCCGTGAACTGTTTAACACATTCATCGTCATCCTTTGATCTCGGGCTTTGTCAATATCTTCCTTTCATTGCAGTACTGTAAACCTCAAAGCGTGTCAAATGAGTGTGCTAATATAAGATGTCTTATTTGGAGGGGTTTCAAAGGACACCAGAAGCTTTGTTCGCATTTGCTAGCACATGAGCCAAAGCAGATGAAATTAGGTCACCACTGTGTTTCAACCAGAAAAGAAACGCGCAGAAATGAGCCTTAACATCCTCACTCAAATGCCCCCACCGTCACAAAAAAGAGGCTGTGTTGTCTGAATCTTGTCCTGGTTGTTAAATATTTTAGCTTAGCTCTCTCTCGGTTCCTTGTGTCACCTTGTGTGGCCTCCACAGTCTGCTGAGCATGTTCGGTAAGAAGAACCGGGTTGCAGAGATGATTAATAGACTCAAAATAAACAGTATTAACAGCCCTCCGGAGAAAGATTATTATCGTAAACGACTCTAGAGCAAACTGAATATTCTATTTCTGTTCCTGCAGATTGACCTTTTTTCGTAGTGTAGGCCTGTGTGCAGAAATTACAGTAGATTGACAACTGATCAGGAAAATGTTACAAAAATTAGATGAATGATCTATGAAATGGGTTTTTTAAAGATGTATTCTTTAGATCTAGGTGTTTTCAAAAAGTTAATAAAATCAGTTGGCATAACTGGCATAGCCTGTATACAATCATAATCACTTAAAAATACAGTTTTAAAAAAGTTTGTTACAAAGACAATGTTTTTTCTAACGTTTATATGTCAATGTACTAAAGGCAAAATAAATGAGTGAAATATTTTTAATGCAATAAAACACCAGTAAGGGTTAGCAATGACCAGTGATTCATTTAACGCAGTCACTTTTAAGAATCAGCGTTCTTGAAGAATCTGATTAGTGAATAATTAAAATAATTCACTTATAAAAACAGTCATTTGTTTCATTCCTGCATGAATGAGTGTGATTAAAAGAATCAATTGAGTGAATGATTCATATGACTCACACGTAAAAACAGTCACCTTAGAACTCTTCTCAAGAACTAATAGTTATCTAAAATATGTTATTATAATGTATAAGAAACATTTTAAATTCAGTTCATATAAAATAATAGACTAATACATATAATTTCCAAGCAGATTTTTTTTTAAATGTGCAATACAGAGCAATATAGTAGTGATGAGAAAACTGAGATTTTATTTCCCTGAAAATGTTTTATTTTGAAAATACATAGCATTTCATACATCAGAATTTCAATGGACACATTTTTTATCACCACTTTTGAGGGTCCCTGGACCCCAGTTTGTAAACTCCTGATTCAGATAACCTAAAAATGGGATCATTTTCTTTAAAAGCAATGTCACATGCTTTGATATTGTACTATCCGTTGCAAAGACATATATACATTTATCAGTAATAATACATCTTAAGGGTCTAAACACTTTTCAGGGGCCACTGTATGTTATATAACTCCTGTGGTCTCTGTCCATTGTGATTAAATAACTTTTCCTAGCTTACATTTACTCAGTGACATTTGATCAGCTCTCAGTATATGAGCTTGTGTAGAGTTGAATTTGAAAAGCTGACCTTCAGATGCTTGACTGAGTTTGTGACACGCAGTTCATAATTATAATTGCTTTGTGGCGGGGTAACAAATCAAGCTGACCTGATGCAGACACAGTTTCTTGGGATGAGATACGAGTTGCTTTTCCAGCCATCTGGAACAGTCAAGGAGAAGCGTGGCCTTTAATACAGTAGTTCAGCTGGCTGCCACTCAGGCAATGGAGGAATAAAAGAACAGTACAAATGGACTCACTGATCCAATAAATGTAAAAAATATGCTAGATGTTTTTTTTAAGGAAGAGTTCAACCCAAAAAAAAAAACATTTACCCACCCTCAGGCCATCCAGGAAGTAGATGAGTTTGTTTCTTTATCGGAAGAGATTTGGAGAAGAGCATTACATCACTTCTGAAGCGAATGGGTACCGTCAGAAAGAGAGTCCAAACAGCTAATAAAAAACATCACAATAATCCATAAGTAATCCACACAACTCAAATCCATCAAATAAAGTCTTGTGAAGTGAAATGCTGGGTATATATATGTAAGACAACATCCATAATATTGCTTTCTCCAGTGAAGAAGTTGTCTTGTATGAATCAGAAGAGAAATATGCACAGATCAAGCACTGCTTACAAGCATAAGCAGTCCAAAACAGTTCTAAACAAATATGTTGGTGCATATGGATGTGTTACTATTGGCTCGCATTTTGGCCAGAAGTGACAGTTGAGTGATTTCTTGCAAACACACTGAGTGAATTGCTTGTTTGGACTCTCATTCTGATGGCACCCATTCACTGAGCAAGTGATTGCCAATTGAGAGGGTGAGTACATTTTCAGCTAATTTTTTGGTGAACTATTCCTTTAGACGCCACGATAACTTGATCTAGTATGTAACTTTATAAGTAAACAGAGCAACACATTTATTCTTCAGACCAAAGCTGCCTGAATTCGTTTTTCCAGATGCAGTTTATGCAAAAGACACCATCAGGGCTTATTTCCTCAGTAAAGAATGACTCAGCTAATCTTAAATCCAAACACCATCTGCCAGGTCTTTTTCTCAGATTACAGTACAACTGTTGTGGCCCAAAAAGTTTCTCTACAACAACGTCTTACCTTCGATCATAAATCATTTGACTGTAGTAAGTGCACCCATTGAGAAAAGCAGCAAGTAACCTTCAAAGCCGCCTTCGTTTGTCTGTGCTTTTGATGGATTGCTTCAGATTAGATAGTTAAACTTCCTTTTGTGTTTTTGGGATGCACATCTATCTAACTCGCTGGAGCTTGAATTTCATCCCCAGATCAGTTTGATTTGGCAGAGCTGAATAGTTGAGAGTTCTCAATGAACATCCAGCTCTGTTTGGAGGAGGTCATGCATTTGTTAATTGCCTATTGGCCCAAATCATATCAATGCTTGTCAGTGGCACTGTGCAAATCCTGGCTGTACAGATGGATGCTTACAACCACACTGGATGTTCTCTATAAACATATGCAGAACTGAATATGGGTCAACCATATGATTCAGTTCAGTGCTCTGAATCAGATTGCTGCCTTTATCATGCAAATGAGGTTTGTTTAGTGTGAGTTTCTATACTTTTGTTGTTTGATTTTGTGGAAGATACTAACTCTTTTATCCTGCTGTTGAAATAGTAATACCTCTTTGATTTGATATCTTTTTTAATGAAAGTCCTTCATGTATCAAACAGAGCTCACAAGTTGTTGTGATCTGAATGGAAAGGCCAAGAACCTTTCATATGTATACTAAGATCTTAAACTTCTTCACAGATTCTTGTAACTGATCTATTCCATCCAGATAGGGATATGCCAGGGCATGAAGTTCATAATAGTAAGTTTGTGTTTAATACATCAAAGATCTTCAGTACAATGAAGAAAGTGCAGAATTCTCATTTTCTGTATATAGCATGTGCTGTGTGGGCCTTGCAGATTATCAAATGATCTCATTTGGCAAATAGGCAAAACCAATATCCGCTCAGTGGGATTTTCATGTGAATTCTTTGTAAACCCAAGTAGCTTAAAAAGAATCGAATGTTAATGATGTAAGCTGAGTTATATTGGGAGAATCTGCTGGTTTGTAAAATACACACTCTCTCAGTCAAAACCGACTAACTGCTCGTGACGTCTCTAAGCTACAGCTGCAAAATAACCATGATCATTTAATCTTGAGTTAACCCTGATTTATTGGCATGCAGCACATATGTAACGCTGAAGCTGGTTTTTAAATAATTCCTCTATCCACAGACACTGGCCTTTTTTTTTGTGATAATATGATAATGCGATGTTTTCTTTCAAATACTGTATTTAAAAAAATACATCATTTAATATTGTTTACATGGAATTAAAGTTATCTTGGTATGTAATCGTAAAACAGTGCAGTTAATGGGTATTTAAAGGGAGTAAAGCAATTATTGATATAATTTTTTAACATTTTTATTACATTTATTGTAAGACATTTATTTATTTAGTTTGTTTGTTTTATCAATCTTCCTTAATAATACCGCAAGATGGCGACATTTATTCACTTATTTATTTCAGTCAGTATAATAGGTTTGACTGGTGTAATTTTTACATTGATAATTTTCATTATGAGCACCTAGACTCGTTTTAATAGTATTGTTCAAACACAAATGAAAATTGACATTAAAGACGCAACAAATCAAAGCACTTTGGACCTCTTTGAAAAGTTAAAATAAAAAGACTTTTATCTTTCTAACGTCAGTGAACTCGGATGATGACATCACAATTTCAAAGCGCGCGTGTCTCTTTGAACAAGTGTCATCAAAGTTATTTCTTTATTCTGCAGACCTGTTATGATAAACTTCATTCAATATAAACAATACAACTTCATCCAGTGAAAACGAACAAGATAAACATAGCATAATTTTTATGCCCAGAAATGAGATGATAATTTTACATAAACAGTTTTATTAACATTGTAATTTTATATAGGCTAAATCAAAAAATATATAATAATAGCCTATATATATATTTTTTAATTAACGTATAGACTACATTTATATAAATCTGTTTACATATGCTTTTCTATGGTCTTTTAATGATTATTTATTTATTTATTTATTTATTAGGCTATATCAAAACAAAATTCCAAATAAAATACAATTAAAAAACGTACCTTGAAATGAAACGTTTTATATATATACAAAATAGACATTTTTGTCATGCTGCTTTCCATTAAACATATTAAACTATTTCTGTATTGTCAGTAAACTGTATAAAAATCAATAATATGATACAGGCCACTAACATCTACCAAAGTTTTGAAGTGTGATCAATAAACATTAATAGCTAAGTATCATCACAAGTGAATTTCAATTGCCAGGTTCAAAGGGTTTAAGGGTCTTCAAAGTGGATCTTCAAAAGTTAATTTCCTTTGACATCCACCTTTACAAAGAGGTGTTAATGGACCAATATTAAATACATTAATACCTCAGTTAAAACGGTACAGGGGGTACAAATACAACTCCCCAGCTCCATGTCATTATTGAGAGAGCAAGAGAAGAGACACAGTCACAGCAGCTTCTGTAGGCCCCTACTTGAACATGGCAACTCAGAAATTCTCGAACTTCTCTATTGATTACATCTTGGGAGACGCCAGCAAACAAACAGCAGAATCACCTGGACTTGATCATCCCGCATCTTCTCAGGATTTCCCAGGGCACTTGACCAAACTGGACCCATACCAGGATGGATCTAGAGGTCATGGTGATCATGCAGCACTGATGATGAACTTTCCATCTCCATCATGGAATGCAGGAATGTACAGCTGCTGTGTTCCAGTCTCCTATTATCAACCGCATTACTACGCAGCTCAACCGTGGCCTTTTGCCGTGGCAGGTATGCATTTTTCTTCCTTTTTTCTTCATTTTCTTAACTTAAAAAAAAATGTAATTCATTTTTGTGTTTATAATGTATTTATTTCTAAAAACTACCTTCAGGTTGTGATACAGCTGAGAATCACTGCCACCAAACTGTAGCTCAGAGACAGCGTAGTCGAATCCGAACGGTTTTCACCGAGAACCAGACGGAGCAGCTCGAGCGCCTCTTCGCAATCACCGACTATCCGAGCGCCGAAACCCGGGCGGAGTTAGCCAAAAACACCGGCCTCAGTGAGGAGACTGTGCGGGTAAGAAAGCTCATACTTTGTGCTAATGTTTAGGCTATATTAGAACATAAACTAACTAAAAACATTTTAACGTTTTTCCTATCGTCAATTCTAACCTTTAGGCTTATATCTGAAACTAAAATGACTAAAATGTATATTTATTTTTTTAATTTTAGGTCTGGTTCAAGAATCGACGTGCACGTAGAAAGAGACAGACAACCTGCCCCGACAAAAGCACGAGGAGCGCTCCAGATGATCATCCTGAATCAGATTAATTTATGACTGAATTATATTAACACAGACTCAATGTCTTTTAAACATTGTTTTTAAAAGTACACCTTTGTTTACAGTGTAAAAAATAATATGTACATTTTATACGAATAAACACCTTTCTCAGCGAAAAAAAACTTCGTTTCGTTTATTCATATTTTAATTATGGTGCTGTTGTAATAGGAGGACGTGATTTTTAATTCTTTAGACTTTTATAAGCAAACTATTTTCACGAAATATTATTTAATTTAGCTCCGTATTTGCGCCGACTTTGATGCGCATGCGCACCGGCATTCGATTATTTTGCCTCTTCGCTTCGCTTATGCGAACTGTAGCCGCCACTGAATAAAAAAAAAATAATAAAAATTGCGTAACTGCGACTTTTATCTAACAATTCTGAGAAAAAAGTCAGAATTGCGTGATGTAAACTATAAAAAAGATATAAACTCGCAATTCTGACTTTTTTCTCGCAATTGCGAGACCTTGTATCCCGCGCAATTTTTTACTTTTCTCTCAGAATTTTGAGATTTAAACTCGCTATTCGAGTTATGAAGTCCAGAAAAAATACTGATATGTTCCCGTATTGTATTGTAGGCTATAATCAATCAAAACAACACAGTCAAACTAAGTATAAAACACTAATGTTTATTAGTCATATATCCATAGTCAGGATAGAGTTTCACTTGAATTAATAAGCTTTTTCATGCTGATATACTGTAGGAAAAAGAAACCTGCAAATGTATACACAGCATGCAGTACAGTTATGTTGTCCATCAAATCCAAAACCAAATTCATGTTAAGACCCACATTAAACTGATTTACAGAGTATAGTTAACATGAAAACACAAAGCACAGGACGTTAAAAAAGTACCTTGTGAAATTATTAAAATATATACTTTCTCAGACGAATAAATGTTTACAAATGAACCAATTACACAACTGGATAGAAAATGACAGAAAGCTTTGCTGACAATGCTAGATGTCACATTGAAACTCTCTGAAAGCGTGGAGGGTGAGCAAGTCAGTGCGAGATACTTACATACGAAATAGTCAATTTACAGTCATACTTTTACTCTCCTTTTGGCATCATAAAACGGAATGTGACTTGTCCTGAAATTAAGGTAAATGATGCTTTCTACAACTTTAAGTCACCATAAAACAATATACTGTACTCTATAAGTCACAAAATGATAATGCACAATTTCAGGTTTGTTGTGAGCTGACCTTTGCACTCCATCAGAAGATGCACTATTCTACTCACTACAGTGTCACTGCTAAACCTACCACACAGATGCAGTTGTTCTCAAATTAAATGATGGCATGAGGGCTGAATAAATCAAAAGCTGTTCAGACCTACTCAAGCAGTACATTTTCAGTTTTGCAAGTTGCTCTCTTTTGTAAATCAGTGCAGTTGACCAAGTGTTCACAAAAAAGGAGAGTGCACAAGCCAAGCTGTTGTTTTTTATTCTCTCCTTAACAAAATCTGTCCTCTCTGGGATCACTGTAGTGATTTCACCTATTGTTAATTGATCCCAGGTCATCTTATTAGGGACAGACACCTTTACTCATGCTGTGCTTCCATAGGTGGTAATAAAGTAGAGTTTCTATCCATATTCATATAGCATGTTGACACAGAGTAAATATTGCTGTTATTACCCACACACTTGATTACTATACCATAAGCACATACTGTTTTCACAATCAGGATTTTAAAGAACAGCATTTACAAAACTGATCCGAGTGAAAACTGAGAGAGAAGGAATAGGTAGTCTGGCCTAACAGCTTTTATACAGTAGACTGTAGACGCTAGATGAGGATTTATGTTAAAATATAAACTGTACTTCACATTAAACTATACTAGATGAACTATAATTTGTTTTAATTTTTTTTTGGTGAGAGAAACATGATTGTAATTCGTATGTTTATTTGGGTTTATGAAATGAACGAATGCTTATTGTCACCTCGTTTTTATGAAAGGTCAAGAATGAATATGCCTCCTTTCGAGAGTTGCATTATTGATGTGGTTCTTAACAGTACATTATTTTGAAGTAAGAGACTATTTAGCTTTTGCTGTATCATGAAGCTTGCGCTTTGGTTGATTTTAATTAAATTAAATGTGATTTATTAGCTTATAATATCTAAAGCAGGCCTCTCACCTTATTTCAGAGCAGTTTATGACCTAAAAACGTGCCCATGCCTGCTTATTTCATGCAACATATTAATATATTTTAAGCTATATGCTTACAGTTTCACTGTAGATGAAAAAAAGCATTGGGCTCCAATGGCAAAAACCCTCTTCTTATTCACATTGGCAGCATCAATATTTTCAGACTACAGTTACAATGAAACATTTTATGTTTACTAATAATATGTTACCTACTACTTCACTTAAAGGCATTTGAAACTTAGGAAACAACGTCTGAATACTACAAAATACTGTAAAGTAAGACAGCAAAGGTACATAATACAGCAGCATGTTTACAAACAAAACAAAAAAGCACCTTTACAAATTAAAATAGACGTACAAGCCTAGTTGTTTGTGGATTACGACTGTATTATCAAGTTTAAATACTGCCAATAATCTACCCACAGTGGTTTAGCAAAAAAAAAAAAAAAAACCCAAGCAAATAGAGAGATATGAATGGCTTTTAGTAGGAATGATTTTCCCTTATTTTGATCTCAGAAAAGATTGTTCGTCTATAATTCAATCATCGGAATGCAGGACGTTAGTTACTTGACAAGGCACTATTTTTTTGCTATTGAGTTGCCATCAAAGGGCCGGGACAGCAGTCTGGGTAGTTCACAGAGAAAAGCACATATGAATAATGGAAGTACACAGAGTGGGCGAGATTTTATCTTGAGGAGGAACAGAAAAAGAGGGGGAGATAGAATTAAAGATGTAACCAGTGGATTTAGGACTGCATCTCTGCACGGAGCATCCAGGGAAACCAGCAACAGAACAGCAACCTGCTACAACAAAAACGGATCGTGAATGTAAAATGCTGTTTAATCTTGCATCACAGGATACATTATAGATTCACAGCTGCAGCCAAACGGATGTGTTATTTACGGGAAACAAGCATACCTGGATATGGAACTTTCAGATGTTATGTCTTTTGGAGAACGCATCGCGTTAAAATTACGCTTCGGCTGAGACACTGTAGAGGAGGATGAACACAGACAAATATTACAACCATGCACCTGAGGCTGCCATGTGGGACTGTGTTGTTCATTCATATTGTATTATACATATTGTATAATAAATTTTATATATTTATGTTCTTTGCTACATGCAATCATCCAGTTGTACAGTATGTTAAACTTTAGACAAGAAAAGTACTTATTGCTAATGCTATTACACATTATGGACAGTAGGTGTCACTAACTCCTATTCCTAACCAACAAGATACACACAAGATGGAGCACTAACTGTGAACTAATGTTGTTTATTCATACAAATGCACACACTCTGATTGTGAATAAAAAAAACCACACATTTTCCAAACAAGAACAAACAAGAACATGCTCTTATCGTTGTACTTACTAGTCACCTGGTGGACTTTCTTCACTAGTGTCCCATCACCCTGAGGATCTTTGGGCCCTGCAATTCTGCAAGATTAAAAGATCAAATTATACTGTTGATGTTACAAGAAAATAATTTAAATATACATTTTACTAAATGTCTATATATATATATTTTTTTTTTTTACCATATAATAGATAGTTTTACAAATACTTCAAAGTGTATATAGTATTTTAGCACATTTGTTTAGGCATCAACCCCTAACATTGTTCTAGTACTTTATCGTTATCCCTTCATAAACAGTGAAACATTACTGCTAAATGAAAGGCATGGTGTGATCATATTCTATAACCAAAGCAGTAAAACATATCCCTATTTACTGTGACCCAACATTTTTTTCAGGTACATGTTGAAGATTTTACCTCTGAACACGGGACGGTGGTGCAAAAACCCCATATTTGGGCAGACAGTGGAAGTAACGCACTCCAAATACACTGCCATCATGCTTTCCAGTGGGCTGCTCCAACTCCACACCAAACCAATATCCTGATCACAAGTATCCACACACACACACACACACACACACACACACAATTCTAAATACTTGCTGCACATTATTGTACTTATATGTACTTTATAATATGTAATTTCATATTAATTATAAGAGAAGTGCAAATCATCATGTCAGGCTTATTCTTATATCATTATATTATACCATTATCTCAGACCTTCGCATAGACATACCAGGAGCAAAGTCTGTCTTGCCAAAAAAGCGAACAATCCCTTGCTTTTGGCCTGCCACCAACACCTGATCCCCAACCTCAACCTTGACTCCATCAGGATCCAAACTGACCCCGGACAGAGACTTCTTTCTTGGAGCTGGTGGAGAAGCAAATCAAATGTGGAACTCAACTTCAGATATACACTAGTCTTTTATGCACACCAAGGCTGCTTGTATTTGATCAGAAATACAGTACAAAACTGTAATATAGTGAAATGTTATTACAATTTAAAGGAATTGTTTTCTATTTTAATAGAAAATTCAGAATATTAGAATAATATCTGAAGAATTATGTGTCACTGAAGACTATTAATGGCTGATAAAAATCAGCTTTGTCATCAAAAAATAAATTTAATTTTATAGTAAATTCAAACTGAAAACTGTTCTTTTGAATTGTATTAATTTTACTGGTAATATTCAGGGGCACTGTAACAGGGGAAAGGTTAGGACTACTCCATAGCAGTGCTGCTGTTAATATTACTGTTAGTCAAATATATACAGCCTTGGTAAACATGGTTGTGACCACTTGGTAAGTGGTCACACATTAACTTGGGTCTCAACTGATTTGAAGGTAATTTTCATACAAGATGAACACTGGACAACACAGAACTTCAAATCACACATATAAAATAGATAACTCATTAAATATATAAATCACTCACTCTTTTCACGATCTTTCTCTTTTTTCTCTTTTTTAATCTTGCCGGTTACACGAGACAAATCCATGCGAGGGGTTTTTGGGGTGGAGGTGACTGAAGAGGGGGTCTGCTCAAGAGTTTTGCTGATTTTTGACACAGGGGCGAAGATGCCTGAAGAACAGATGTGTACACCGAATATTAAACTCTAGAAATCAGATTATTTCATCCAAATACTGTGATCAGATCTATTGTCACTGCAATATAAAATGACTTGCATAATACAGAAATGAAGAGAACACACCTTGTTTTTGGGGGCAGATAAAATAGCGGATCCCACCCACACTCCCGTCGTTCTTGCCCTCCGGCTCGTCCAGCTCAAGACCAACCCACTGCCCACTTGCAAACTCAGTGGTGCCACAGAAACGAAGGGTGCCAGTCTGCAGAAAAGAGGTATTATGTTTTTTAATATATATATATATATATATACATATATATATATATATATATATTGTCTTATCCTAGGTCCTTCAGACACTGCATCCATTCCCCAAAGTCTTTAAACACACAGACCCTCTTAATCTCACCTTTGTGTCATCCAGCACCACACGGTCCCCTAGTTTGAGGCCCAGAGAGGAGAGCATGAGGTTGCCGGGGATATTGTCATAGTTGGGCAGGGTGGCACGGGGCAGGTTACAGCTGAGCGGCACTGCGTCCAGAAGCAACTGTTTCAGCTCTTTAGCCACCATGGCAGCCTCAGCTTTATCCAGACTCATGTCCATGGGGTCAGGAACAACCTCTGCAGGGTCTTGACCCTTATCATTCTGTAACATGCAGAGAGTTTATATCTGTTAGTGATAATCCAATCAGGACACTATTTATAATTTTGAGATTACATTGCCCGCAGGGTCAATAACAAAATCACAGTTCAGTTTTTAATATTTTTTAGTAAATATACACTACTGTTCAACAGATTGGTGTCAATGAGTTATCAATAAGTGGGGTCAACAAATTTGAAAGAAATGAATACTTATATTCAACAAGGATGCATTCATTTGATCAAAAGTGACAGTAAAGATATTTACAATTTTACAAAAGTTTTTTATTTCAAATAAATGCTGTTCGTTTGAACTTTCTATTCATCATAGAATCCGAAAAAATGTTTCCACAAAATAAATATTATGCACAAAAATTGTTTTCAACATTGATCATAATAAGAAATACTGTATTTCTTAAAGGGATAGTTCACTTCAAAATGAAAATTTGATGTTTATCAGCTTACCCCAAGGGCATCCAAGATGTAGGTGACTTTTTTCTTCATTAGATCCAATTTGGAGATTTTTAAGTCAAACTGTTATAGTCTGTCAGTCATATAATGCTAGGTATAGGGAACTTTCTCTATGAGAGAAAAAAATCCAAATTAAACCATGCCCCTCGACATGGTGGTGTACTAGAGGTAAAAACGATATAAATACTATTTGTTTTCTCACACAAACCGCTTGTTTCGTGTCTTAGGACATCAATGTGGCGTTACGAGGGGCATGGTTTAATTTGGATTTCTCTGTGCTTGTTTTTTTTTTCTCTCATAGAGAAAGTTCCCTATACCAAGCATTATATGACTCGCAGACTATAACAGTTTGACTTAAAAATCTCCAAATTGGATCTAATGAAGAAAAAAAGTCACCTAAATCTTGGATGCCCTTGGGGTAAGCTGATAAACATCAAATTTTCATTTTGGGGTGAACTAAGCCCCAATTCAGCACATCGGAATGATTTCTGATGATGTGACATTGTAAACAGGAATAAATTATAAAATATATTCAAATAGAAAATAGATATTTAAATTGTAATAATACTTCACAACAATTTTGAATAGTAGAATATATTTGTGAATCTTATTTTATATATACAGTGTGTCCATTTAAAATGATCTGGCTGCTAATGAGAGTATTCTGAAAACAGACCGACCAAGACGTCTGAAACATTAATTAACAATGAATAGAGTGGATTTATAGCAAAGCCAATTTAGGCTGATGAACTCAAGTGAAGTATAAATCATTATGCTCACTCTGACAGAAGGATTGGCTCCATGCTCCAACAGACACTTGACAGCACCGAGACAGAGGTTGGAGGCAGCGATGTGCAGGGCTGTGCCGTGATAAAAGTCACTGCAGGTGGAGTTGAGCACTGTGTGGAGAGAATAGCAACAGATATACTGAAGGACACCCTACTTCATTAGTGGAAAATGTTGCTAAATACTCATTAGCCACTTCATCATTTGCTTGTGCATGATACTCGACATTTTCTAAATGACTAAACTACTTTGCATTTTCTACCTCAGCTTGTGCGTGAGAACGTGGCTGGATTGTTTCAAAAAGCATCTGGCTTACTGAAAAGTTCAGATGCCGTCATGAATACAAACACTGTTTGCTTTCGAAATTCACCTTTAGGCTTGGAGGCTTTGAGCAGAACACGAATCAGTTCTGGCACATCGAAATAAGCCGCATAATGGAGGGCGTTCATGTTGGTCCAGCGACTGCGCAGACTCACATCAGCTCCCAGAGCTATCAGCTGATTGGACAGCAGGAGCGCTGCCTCAGGATCACCTGAAAGGAAAACACATTGTTAACTATAGCAATGGTCAAGTGCTGCAGGCTAGATTTGCTTTTATTATGTCGGCAAGTGTGAAATACACAGCAAGGTTAGAGCTACTAAAGGATTTAGAATCAGAAGCCGTTTAACTTTAATAACCTCAATTACAGAGAAATGTCAGATTTGGATTGTGGATTGCAAGGCAAGTCATGACAAAGACCTCCAACCGTCAACTCCAGTGTCACTCACCCACTCCGTGAGCTCCTGCTTTGCAGCAGTAGTGGAGAAGTGTCATATCCGTCAGCCCGTCACGGTCATTCACATGGCAACCTCGCTTTAATATCTGAAAGTGACAGAGTTGATCAACATATGATGAACTTCCATGCGACTGGAAGCCAATTAATAACTAATGCAGACTTGCAGGCAATTACGGTCTTGAGTAGATGAAGCTTTTCAAAAGCAAATGGCCACTTTCAAAGCTGGATGAGAGCCATATTAGTGAGATGCACTCTAATGATGAAAAATTAAGCCAATTAATATTGAGGATATGTGATAGAAAGAAGCCTTATTGCTGAGTCATCCTTAACGTCACATTTTCTTAACGAATCACAGCCATTTTGTGTAAAACTTGGAGCTGATATGCAAGAATCAGCTTTGAAAAAAGTTCAATATTACTGAAAATTAACGAATGTCCATTTTACATACCAAAAGACATCAAAAAGATTTGTGTGTAAGTTAAAAATATGAAAAATGGCATCTATCCCCAATTATGTATCTGAAATTATGTTTTAAAAATCTTCACAATTTTAATCCTCTACCAGTGATTTCCTTGCAGGAAAATATAAATCAATATTTTGTTTTCTGCTTTTTCTCTGACACCAGTGAAACCAGCATAAAACAGGTACAAGGTTGGTTTAAGCTAGTCTTGCTAGGAAGGTCATGAAAACTTTTAACCTTATGAACTTATAAAACCCTTTACTTTGATTACACATCACAAGTCAGACCCACAAGGCCAAATACTGGTGGGCAGTGAGAGTTCTTCTTCACTGAGACCTGACAGGTGGAGCTGATTTAGAGCAGGACTCAGTGTAGAGATCAGTCAAATGTAGGAGGATTATTACCACTGCTTTCAATCCCTGCAGCTCCAGTTTCTCTAGGGACCCCTATCTACAGTAATACACATCTTTACAGACCACACTCAATAGTGTGCATATACTGTAAAAATGACTGTTTACAAGTGCTTACAAAGACTTCATACTGAACTTAATGTTCGTCAATTTGAATAAAAAATGTGTAAAAGAACACTGAGCCTTTCTCAGTACAACGTGTAAAATAAATTGAATCAGCTGACTTTTTTTTTTTCCTGTACTGCAATCAAATCACTTTGGCAAAAGTTAATATAAAAGTTAATACAGAGCTTAAAGCGTGGTAATATAACATCTCATTCTAAGCATACATACTTTGTACACCAGTGTGTAAATGATAAAAAAAATAGAACACAGAGAAACATTTGGGAAAAAAAACATTCTCACAAAGAGTGAAGAGAACAAAATGTCTTCAACAAGTTTAAACACACCCCATGGATTAGAAATCAGACTCTATCATCAGTTCGCTGATAAATCATATTACACAAAAACACCTGCAGCTAAATAGAAACTCAATATATCTCTACAAATGGCATTTATTCATGGTTCACTGTCTTCATTCATTAAAGGGATAGTTCACCCACTGCAACACAAAAAGTATTCTCGTAGCTTCATAAAATTATAGTTGAATGTCACACAGACTATTTTAACGATGTCCTTACTAGGAAACATGGTAGTTTCATGGTTTATCAAAAATATCTTAATTTGTGTTTTGAAGATGAAAGTAGGTCTTACAGTTTCAGAACGAAATGAGGATGAGTAATTAATGACAGAATTTTCATTTTTGGGTGAATTATCCCTTTAAGTAAAATAAATATGTTTTGTTAGTTGCCCACATGTTTCCTGTCTGTACTGCTGACAACTCCAAAGAAATACTTAAATCTTTACTACCTCATTGCCTATGATGTCAATCTTGTGTTGAACTTGTGGAACCCATTGGCGGATAATGGCGAACAGTTCTGGGATTGTGGTCCGAGGGTCCGTCAGAATCTCCATGCAGGCCGGATCGTTTGGATCAAAGAAGGTAAACGCTATAATAGAAGCAAATAAAATGCAGGGATTTATTACAACAGCCAATAAGATTACCACTACACTACGCTGTGGAATTTTAGTAACTTTTAGCTCAGGATTTCTTCTTGTTCTCTGTAATATATTTGAGTAGATCTGACTGCTGGGATGAGGAACTCACCATAGTCCTTGGGCAGTGGAGCCTGTGCAGATGGATGCACTATGGGTTTCTTGCGGGGTTCATGAGCAGGGCTGATGAACTCAGAGGCTGGCTGGGCCTCTTCCACTTCAGAAGTTTCCTCTTTAGTCATTCTGCTTATGTGATTGGGCCTGTACATTAAAAATGCATAGTTAAAAATACCAACACAGACTGCAATTTCATAACTTCTATAGACATTGGATAGAACAGTGCTCATAAAATGTGTACGAGAAAATCAACCCAGCAATGATAACTGATTACTTCTTGATTTGAATCATTTTGTCTACTAAAAATCACACTGGTTTGGTTCTTTTGGTTCTTTTGGTCCACACCAAAAAAGAAAATGATACTTAGGTTCGCTTAGCGATCAATATAAAGATACAAAACAACAGGCATATAGATACAATCGCAACCTAATTTGACAGCTTTAATTATTTATTTTTTGTGAACTTACCAAACATCCAAATCAATGCTGTGTGCATGTGTGTACATATGGTGGTATTTTTACCATCTGATCAACTTATGAAGATCTTATAAAATGTGTAAAGCATTCAAAACAATGCCATGATGCCTTTACTGATCTATTATGTGCAATATACAACCAGGTCACATCTTCTGACATAAGGTTCATTTAGATGTCTTTGGTCTATGTTGCACTCATATATTAATCACACTGCACCAGAGATTTAAAAGCAGGTCCAAATTATGTGCTCACCTAGGTTTGGAATGCAACATCCATCCTTATTCAAATGAACTGCACGAACAGAGCAATTGCTCCAGAGTTCGTTTTAATCAAACCAAACCTGCCAAGTGTAAACATACCCTGAAGGAACTGATCCTTCTTTGACAATCTCAATATTCTTTTTGTTTGAATACTGCTCAAAAACAACATGAAATGAGATGTATGATCATGAACCTCTACGCCACAGTTATCCCTCCCAGCGAGGCTCTAAGTTTAGTACGGAGTCTGGAGGAGCGGATGAGTGACTCACTGCTTCCAGCACTGTCTGTTGGAACAGAGGAAAGACCGGACCTCACAAGCCACTGCGCCATCTTACTGTGGATCCATGCTGAATAAGCTATTGCAATTTACTTTTGATGTCTTAGATGCCCATAACTTGTTCTGCTCAGTCAGCCATCAAAATAACATTCAGGGAATTAATCAGAGAATGCTAGACTTAGTCCAACAGTACAGTATATGTCCTACAGTACATTGTTTTATCAAATTCATTTGTAGTTACCCCAAATATTTGAAAAGCAGACCATGACATGTAGTATTTATAATGCAACTAATACATTTTATGGTTTTTAACATCAGTATGCATGTAATCTATGTGATCAAAGAAATTATACATGTTATAAATATTAATGTAAAGTTCATGTTATTTAGAGAAAAAAACATTTATCCATTGGAATAAACTTATATATAATAAAATCAAAATCCTCTTTAATGGGGTCCCTTCAAAAGCCCATTAATCATGATCTTAAAAGACAGATTTTACACCTCCACTGAGTTTACATTTTGTTCTGTAAAAACATATTTTCTATGATTTATTTATCAGATCTTATTGAGCTTTTATTGTGATTCCTTACTGCCTATTTCACTAAATGCCTAGATATTCTGATCTGTTCCGAAAACTGTTTCATCAAAGCAAAGATCAAAGTGAATATGAGCTTCAGTATCACTCGCTCTTTTTAATAATATATTATGTATTCCTCCAAAGGTTTTTAATTGCTTCTGGAATAAGCTCACACATTAGCTGTTTGTGGCAGTGCTTTCAATGTCCTTCTGTTGCATCAGACTGTGGGAGACAGGATGGGATTATTCACTATAAAGATGTCAATTAAACAAATAGACCACATGGTAATAGATTTTGTGTCTTGTAATGATAACTGGCACCTCAATCTGAATTCAAATCTTTTTGAAAATGCTAGGAAAAGAAAATTTCTATAATGGCTGCAAGGTTAAAATTCAAAGTTTTATCTTCTTAAATAATGGAAAATAGACCAAGAAGACAATGCAAACACATAATAATATTTCATAACAGTCAAGTGTATATATATAAACTGCAAATTATGCTAATATCTGTGCACAGCTGAATGGAATAAATAACAGCATAAGACTATTATATATTATTTAAAAGATTAATATAATTTAAAGGATATCTAAATTTTATTTGTATTTCACTACTGTGCTTTATACCAAAAAGGGGCGTATTCAGAAATGGATCGTGCACAAATGAAATGGACTCAGTCTTAAATCTCTTAATATTATTGATTAAATCGTCGATAAATAAATCACAATCATCTAAAATCTGTATTTCGCGACAAAATATATAAAACAGACGCAGTGTGTTCACGTTTTCCCTTTAAAAGCATGTCGGTCTTTCCCTGTGTCAACAAGAAAACATGGACGCTCCATCACGCAGCACATGAAAAACAAGCAGGCATTTTTCTCACGCGGAAAAACAAGATGGCCAGCTATATTTTGCGAAAATTTCAAATACTTGACACAGAGAAATTATAGCCATCTTACCTGAAAACAAGCCTCAAAATCGCGATTTCTCTTCCACTCTTTTGTCAGTCGTTGTTGTGCTATGGAGGATGGATGGAGAGGATGCTGCGCCTTGTCCTTCTCTCTGCCTGCGTCACGGTTGTGACTCACGGCTGGACCACTCTCTCCGCGTCTCCTCAACCGAACTTGATGCTCATTCTAGAAGCTGCTACTTGACGCTTAAACGATTTCCCCCTCACAGTTGTTAAAACACACCTGAGCACTTAAAATACGAATGCAATATATGGATAATTTATACAATTACTTTTTGTTTGGTCAACATTTGAAGGGAATTTCTGTCTGTAAATTTAAGGGCGAAGTCAGTTAAAACGATAATCTTGGCGTCTCTATAAGCATAGCAAACCTTAAGTTATCTTAACTTTTTAAACAACACGCTAAAGATTTGTGATATGTAATATATTTATACATTTAAATCTACAATATTGTAATAAATACAATTCTGTTTTGTCGAAAAACTGTAACGGAAAAAACGCTTGGTCAGTTATAAGTTTCTGCGACGTCTAGGCCTATTAGCCCAATGGTTTTGTAAAGGTTAATATTTTATATCAATGTATTATTGCCTGTACTGCTGAGTTGCATTAACACTGTTTAAAAATGTCTACTATGCTAATTTAATGTAATACCAAAGCTGCTTTCGGACTAATTACTGTAGCTCATGGAAACACTGTGTTATTTTCTATGCCTTTCTTTGTGGGCTTGGCTATTACAGAAATTTCCTGCAAAATATTAACAGACTTTATAGCGTGTATAGTGTTTTTATAAATATTAACAGACAGCAGTTGAAAGCATGTCATTGCCCCAGAGCACACTGTCTTCATCTCATTCCTGTTATCGCTACGCCCTCAGTTTGTTGAGTTTTGGATATAAGATGGATATAACACTGACACTGACACTGACAAATTTATTATACGTTGTCACAGCTGGCTTGGTAGTGTTATTGCTGTGGAAGAGTCGAAGAAAGCAGAGCAGCATTGGGCAGCTGCCTCCAGGACCAAATCCATGTCCACTGCTGGGAAATACACTTCAAATTGATGTCAAGGAACCAAACAAATATTACCTAAAGGTCACTATTTAATATACAATATCTCCGTTATATAATTAAGAGCTGTTTGTGCTTGGATGTTTGTAGGGATATGCATTTTAACTCATTAGGTTGAAAAAAGAAATTATATAAATAAATAAATAAATAATAAAATGTACCCAGCTAATTTTACAATGTAGATGAGATTCTCTTTTTCTCATCAGAAAGGATTAAAGATACAATTTGTAGGGCTGAATATTATACAAAAGCTCCTTTTACTGCTGTCGTTCAAAGATTAATTTTGCTTTAGCTTTTTTGCCCTCTGAATTGCTAAAGCACATTATAACTCATACTATCTCTGTACCACTTATATAAATATGTATACATTTGCATAAAGATTATTCATGGTTATTCATCAGTTCTTGCTGTTCTTCCCTTAGCTGAGTAAGAAGTATGGCTCTGTTGTTACCATCTGGTTTGCAAACACTCCTGTGGTGATCATTTCTGGATATCAAGCCCTAAAAGATACTATGATTGGTCTTGGTGAAGGATTCAGTGGCAGGGCCACCTATCCCCTGTTGATGAGGATCACACTTGGATATGGTGAAGTCTCTTGATGCCTGATTTACACGCTTTATTTGAACCATTGTTAAATCATTACACTTTAATTATTATTTTCGGGAGTCAGAGAGTGCAGGGAGTTGGAGAAACCATTTTTGTTTAACGTAAGACCAGAAATTTTGTTAACATTGTCTCAGGGGTTGTGTCCACCAGTGGACACCGATGGAAGGAGATGCGCAGGTTCACTCTTACGACGCTGAAGAACTTTGGAATGGGCCGCAGGAGCATCGAGGAACGGGTCAGGGAGGAGGCTGAGAAACTTGTGGAAATGATTAAAAAATGTAAAGGTAAAATCATTTAATATTCTTTGCATGTCCTTTTTGGCTTATAAGTTGATATAAACTCTTGATCTCATGTTATTTTCTCTTCAAAGGCTCCGCTTTCAGCCCTGCATACATGCTGTCTAATGCCGTGTCCAATGTGATCTGCAGCATTGTCTTTGGGCAAAGGTTTGAATTTGAGGATCCACAGTTTAAGTTTCTCCTTCAGACAGTAAATTCTGTCTTCACTGTCCTCAGTAGCCCTATTGGACAGGTATCGTGTTTTCATTTTCATGTATATTTTGTATACACTCTTAAAAATAAAGGTTACAAAGGGAGTTTTTTCCAAATTAACCTTCCCACGAGCAGTTCTTAGAAAAACCTTTTTTTTTTCCACTATAAAGAACCTTTTGTGGAAAGGAACTTTTTAGAGTGTAGTAAAACGAATAGGAGTAAAAAGTGAAACGACAGCAAATTTGTTTAGCTAAATCTGAATTAAATTTGTTGTATATTTTGGTTTTGTAAGTCGAATATTTAATGCATAGCTATATTTTCTTTCTTTATAGATCTATAATATATTTCCTAAGCTAGCCAGCCTCTTTCCTGGTAAACACCACCAGATGTTTAGAGATGTAGGCAAGGCCAAAGAATACTGTAAACATCAGGCCAAGGCACGGATAAATAATGTGGACCCCTCGTGCCCTCAGGACTTAATTGATGCCTTTGTGCTAAAAATTCAAGAGGTAAAAATAAATGGAAACATATTTATCCTTTTTCCTGACAACAAACAGGCCCATTTAAATATGCTCATATTCTGCTTTAGAGACTGTGAGATAATTATTGTATTAATTATTAATCACAGGAGAAAGACAACCCTGACACAGAATATCATTTTGACAACTTGACTTCTCTGATATGGAACTTGTTCAGTGCCGGCACAGAAAGCACTTCATCCACCGTCAGACACGCTTTGCTTCTGATGATGAAGCATCCAGACATTCAAGGTGAGATCAAACAAATGTCTTCATGTACAATCCTGTCTGTTTTTACTTTGACTTGTTCTGTACAGAGCGTGTTCAGAGAGAAATTGATGAGGTGGTAGGACAGGAACGTTGGCCCTCAGCAGAGGACAGACAAAGACTGCCATATACAGATGCTGTAATCCACGAAGTTCAACGCAGTATGGATCTCGCCCCCATTGCTATCCCGCACAAGATGATGTGTGACACTGTATACAACGGTTATGTCATTCCTAAGGTATTTTACACTTTACTGCCTTTCCATTACAGTGATATATTTACAAGTTATTTATTCAGTTTCACTGCTACACAAAATTCTATGAGATTAAATTGGTCTTTCTATCTCCAAATGTTAATGTAGGGAACAATGGTTTTACCACTGCTATCTTCTGTGCTTATTGACCCAAAGTTGTGGAAGAACCCACATTGTTTCGATCCAGAAAACTTTCTGAATGAAGACGGTCAATTCAAGAAGAATGATGCATTTGTTGTATTTGGCATGGGTGAGCTCAGCTTCACTGTATATACAAATTGTACATCTTTATGAAAACTGAGGTTGGCACATGCTACGTAATTACATTTTTACCATTTTAGACGTATGTGTACAAACCCCATTGATTCCCCAGTGGTTGCCACTGAGGCAAATCACAGAATGAAATTGCTGATATATGGAGAACAGATGATTTTTGAACTGTGCTCTCTTAACAGGCAAGCGTGCGTGTCTTGGTGAGGCTTTGGCTCGCATAGAGCTCTTTATCTTCTTCACTTCCCTCCTCCAGCGCTTCACCTTCAAAGCCATGGTGCCTCCAGAGGAGATTGACATAACCCCCGCAATCAGCAGTTTTGGCCGCATACCCCGCACATACAAGTGCTATGCCATTCCTAGGATATAAATGAAGGAGCAGTCCAGAAAGCCTGTATGCAAGGATTAAATTAACTTCCATTTTTCCTGCAAAACTACAACGCCCATACATGACTAATTCCACGGAAGACATTGTACTTTCAGTGAAATGTTTATTGCATTCTGTTAATAAAAACATAGACCAAATTGACCCTTCGCTAAGCCACGCCACAGACAAATCGTGGCTTAGCAACCGTAACTAGGCGCGGGAGGTCTGT
>SCHK01444551.1:0-10339 GCA_004124795.1 Poropuntius huangchuchieni
TATATATATATATATATATATAGAGATATATATATATACACACACAGACACACACAAATTATTCAGTGCAATTTGTGTTTTAATGCAAGACACTACATGCTTTGCCAAATGATGCTCTCCAAGATTTTTAGGCGATTTTTTACCATTTTTGAGAAAACCAAGATAACATTTTTGATGACAAATCAGCACAACTTGAAATAATAATATAGATTACATCACAGAAAACCAAACATTTAAGTTTGCAAGGTGTAAAAACTAATCTACAAAGCCAACAAAACTGATTGGCCCAGACCCTCATATCCTTCCTTATAGTTGAGCCTTAATCAGAAAACACAGATGGAAAAGGAAATCGAACAGTCAACCACTGAAAATGAAAACTGTCATTATTTACTCAGCCTCATGTGGCTCCAAACCTGTAAAATTGTCTATCTTTTGTAAAAGGCAAAAGGAGGTATTTTGCAGAAAGTACTGGCTTCTCTTTTCCACACAACAAAAGTAAATACAAACTGATGTTGAGCTCCAAAAAAACGACAACAAAAGCACCTTAAAAGTATTATAAACAGAGCTCATATGCACCATATTACAAAGTCATAAAATTGCTTCACATTCATATGATTCCTATGACAGGTTTGACATCAAAAGTCAGTTCTCGTGATCGATCTCAAACCAGCCGTGACGTGCCATATTTAAACATTCATACTCCTTTTATGTTCTACAAAAGAAGAAAAGCGGCATTATGGTGTATAAATGACAGAATTTAGTTTTTTTTGTGTGAGCTATTCCGATAAACACCACATTTGCAAGATCCTGCAACAAAAGCATTGCTGTGAGGACAGTCCTCAAAGAAAAACAACATCTTCTGCACCAGTTTGACACCACAGTAAGTCACCGTGAAAAATGTTTCACTGCGGCTAAGAGAGAGACGGAGCTCGACTTGATACTGTATCTCTCAGTCTCACGGCCCTTTCATGCACCTTTCACCGTACTCTTATCTCTCTCGGGATGGAGTCTAAGCCCAATAGCATGAAATGTTCTGTATGTCCCGGCGATAGAGCCGAGGGACTGGTGGACCGAGGGAGGCTGTGGTATTCGCAGAGGTCACTCAAGGTCAGCCGCCTCCATTGTCTGCTTCAATCTGTGAAGTGTTTGACAATTCACGAGAGACGCTCGCTGATCCGACCGTGATGAGGATTAATGTGATACATTTGTTTGGTTTAGGCTCTGAAAAACAAATTAAAAGCATCGGGTGCAAATTAATATACTTTTGCGGAGTCAATTAGATTAATGATGTCGCTACTGGTTCAGGTTGACCTTTCCACACCTTCCTGTTAGAAACTGGTTATTGGCTTAAACAGACACAGGCGTGTGAATAACCTCTGAATGCTCACCGGTCGGATTGTAAATCATGCTTGTTATTGAAAATAAAGCCGTTGTTGAAATACCGCTAAAGCGACTAAATTATGTCATTGGATGTCCTTGAACGCTATCTTCTGCTGCTTCCAGAAGCCTGTTTACAAATGTATAATAAAACGCCAGAGGACATAAATATGTTAGTACAGGGAATACAGAGAAATGCACTGCGCCAGACAAAAGCAATGATTCTAATTTAGTTTGGAAAGCACAGCACAATAAATGGGTCTATTGTGTGCTACAGCACGATTAAGATACAACAGATGTTATAATGCAAAAAAAAAAAAGTGTTTAATACCATTCTTACTAAGAAAATGTCAAATTTTTTGAGTTATTGTAGGTAAACGGTATAAACTTTCATTTAAAGAAGAAAATGATATGAATGCACACAAATTAAAAGGAGAAAAATGAAAGAAAAAAACAATTAAGGAAAATAAGAAACTATTTTTAAAAAGAATAAATGATACAAAAATGAAAAATACAATTAAAAAAAATGAAAGAAAAAACAAGGAAAATAAATAAAGAATTAAAAATAAAATTCAAATGAAGAGAAAAAATTAGAGCTGTCAAACGATTAATCGCGATTAATCACATCCAAAATAACGGGGTTTTTTTTTTTTTTTTTTTTTACATAATGTGTGTGTGTGCACTGTGTATATTTATTATGTATATAAGTATTTATTATGTAAATATTTTCAAAACATATGCTGTATGTGTGTGTCTTTATATATACATAATAAATATACAAAGTACACACACATATATTATGTAAACAAAAACTTTTATTTTGGATGCGATTAATCGTTTGAAAGCACTAAAAAATACATTAAACTAAAGTTAAAAAAAAAAAGAAAAGAAAAAGAAATGGTGAGTAAAACAAAAAAAAATACAATAAATAAATAAAAAAAATATCAAATTAAAAAATAAATATAGGATGGAGAGATAGAAGGAATATTTCGAGAATCACAACACCTACTAAACATGCTATAGCTTTCATTCTAGCCTTCACACTGATACAAACAAATCAAAAGCACCTTGAATTTGTTCAATATCACGGTAGCTGTTCCATTTTCTCCTCTGCCTTTCCTCACGGATCCGATAACAGCCATCAGACAGCACATCTCAACCGTCGGCATCAGCGAGTGTGCTCTTATCACGGCGCAAAGACAACAAAATGGGAATGTCATGACAGGCCGGCTTGCTGAAGAGAGAAGATGTGAAGAGACTAGTAAAAAGTGCTGGGACTCCCAAAACCCAAACGCTGCAGCCCTGCATCATTTGCGATACTGCACAGATTACAACCGCTAACAAATAAACAGACCAATGGAGGACGGTCAGATACAGTCAATTATACGGCTGGACATACAAAAGGATGTTACTGAGAGACATTACAATGCTGCAAGCGTGAAACATTTAGGGGTGTGTTTCCGCATTTATAGATATCACATATTATTTGACTACGGCTATCAATCTGCTTATCTATATAATAAACAACTTGTCAGTGGATCATTTGAGTGGCTACTGTGTAAAGGAAGTTCTAGCGTTAATTTTGTCATTTAAATTAAATATTTTATAAACGATGATGATGACATAATTAAATAATTTTAGTTAAAACATGCTGTCAACAACAAAATTAATGCCTCCAGAAAATGTTTTGCAACATTTTTGTCCAGAATAATCCAATGAAAATCAATAATGGCTGACTTTAAACCATAAACATAAATATTTAAAAAAATAAATATGAAACATAAATATGAATATTTGGTAACACTTCACTTAAAGGCTTGAAATATAAATATAAATATTATACATTTATTTTTAATGCATTAATTATGTCTTGTAATGCATTTTATAATGCATTTTATTATCTCATGAATACTTTTAACCACAGTTATAATACAGATACAATGATACTCATTTGTGTATTATGTATTAAAACACGACAAACAAACCTTCACATATTATAATGCATTTTATCTTTGGTTACAATTAATAAAATCCATAACCTAGATTACGAACTCCTTTATGATGTATTATACTTTAAGTATAAAAGGCTTTAATTAAAGTATTAGCAATGTTTTCATAAATAACATTCGAATATTTGGTTTAATTTTGCTTCTTTTCATCAACTAAAACACTATTTTTAGTGTATTGATTGACATCTCTCAAAAGTAAGTCTAAAACAAACAAACAAACAAAAAAAACCCCTGTAAAAATTAACATTAAGAAACCATAATTAAGCTGTCACTTCTACCAGCCTTTCAAAACAGATATCTAACCAAAAATAAATAAATAAATAAAAAATAAACAGGCTTAATAACTATAAACTTTTATTGCACAAAACTATCAAAGTCCTCATGTAAGAGAAATTCCTCTTCATAACAACACAAAACCACTTATGCCTGGACTTACTACAAAATAAGTAGTTTCCAACATCCAGCAGTTTATTAAGCCTTTCTTTCTCCAAACTCGCTTGGAAATGAGTCGCACGCCGTGAAGAAACAGCACCAGACTTCAGAAAAATACTGGCCTTTAATTTCCCCACAACACCTCTCTAATAAACCTGCAGACTCTGCATAATCACGGGAACATTGATCGCAGCAGGCCACCTGAAGCACGACAGTGACTGTTTTGAAATGCATTGTTGAAGGTGGTGTTTTGTACACAAGCGGTCGTAGCAGCGCTGCTTTAAATGCCTATTAGCATGCAACAGAAACACTCAAAGAAGCAGCACGTCTCAATTGTTCCAGAATTGAGTCTCCCTTTCAACGTGTCCCCACTGAATATATCGAACTCTGCAGTCCACCTCAATAACTGACCAGTCGGTTGTTGGATGGATCTACCAGCTCTAATTTTCTTCAATTATATCCTACAAATCTATTGCACACCTGTATAGAAAAGTGCAACTAAAACAATAACATGAATAAAGATCTAAATCTGAAATGCAAGAAGATCTTTCAAAAGAACCGCTGGCAAAATGAGAGTCAAAATAAACACAACCTTTGTATTTTGTGGCAAGGCACTAAACTAACATACAAAACCCCTCATTCATGCATCGGTACAAAAGCAGCAGCTGTTTGATGTTTATTTGCTTAATGCGGTCACAGTCTGGGAGTGTAGAGTCCAATGACAGGAATGATGTGAACACGCAGGATCGAGGAGGATTGGTTTTTATTTATGGATATACATGTGTTATCTTTTTGAGTATAGACCCGAAAATAAAATTTCCAAGTTGAAATTTTGAAGGCACTTGGTAGATTATTGCTGAAGTAAAAAAGTGAAAGTGAAACTAAAAAGTTATAGTTATAGAAGTTTTAGGAGAAATGCAAAAAAATACTATTATAATATTTATTTTATATGAAATATATATGTTTCAAAATATGTTGAAAATATATAAAATACATATGTTTCTTATACTGAAACTGTGTGAAAAAAATCATAGTAAAAAATGTAAATAAGTTGTGTTCCAAATTGAAGGTTATTGCACAAAAAAAAACCCCTAAAAGAACCTGTTTAGATGCAGTACCAAACATTTCCACTACAATAAATTCGCTTCCCATTCATTTCATTTTTTTATTCTGCAAACAGTACAAGCTTGACTATTTTCTTCAGGACCATTTAACCTTTTTGAATCATGGATATGAATTTTTTTTTTTTTTTTTTGGTGTTCCCGAGTGCCATAACCTTTACCAAGTTCCCTACCTTTCAGATGAAGTAAAAAAATAAATAAATAAATAAAAATTTCCAGTCAAAAATGTCCAAACAGGACCAGACGGTTAAAACAATAAATTTTGCATTACATGTTTCCAAAAATGTTATGTTTAATGAATGTAATTAACTAAAAATGCACTAATTTTCACACGCTCCAGAAAATAAATCTGAACATTAGATAAAGCCAGATTTAAAATTCTTGTTTTATTTTGTTGACATATTAAAGGTTTTTACAGGAGGGATTTTGGGAATATTTTTTTTAAATCACTTGACCAATCAGGAAATATTGTCAACAGCCAGAAAAAAAAAAAAAAAAAAACTGCATTTTCACATTATATTGTTAAATACATGTTAAACATATATCAAGCGAAAGACATATCAACAACCCCCTCAGTAAAAAAAAAGCTTCAGAATACAGAGAGGAATAAAACGGTTAAGTGTGGTGTAAGTGCGTGCTGCTGAAGAGGAGATGAAAACGTTCTACTGTAATTGATGCAAACAGATAAAGTGCAACGATAAACACTTAAATGTGTATTTTAAATGCTTTTTCTACACTAGCCTAGAGATATTTTGGAAGCAAAATCTCAAAATTGACCAATGTTTTCGCCTGTAGCATCTTGCCTTTGAGAAAAAACCAGAAGCAGTCGTGAATTGCCTAGACAAATGACAGTGTTGTCAAAACGGCAGATAAGTGAATCTATCGGTGTGTCCGTCAGGAGAAGGATGGGCGGCCGGTGCTATTGAATCACACTGCAGGAGAGCGAGATAAAACGGGTTGTGCTGCAGGAAGGGGACGCATGCGGCGAGGAAACGCTGGGAAAACGTCTGCATCACCTGCTCGATCACGGTCAAGCACTAACAAACAAAGAGAGCCAGGCACCAGAGGCACAATGCGCACACTGAGCACAAGACCTGAGCCGCGTTCTTGTTGTCTAATGAAACCCGTGAGCGAACGCTCGCCGTTGGCGTCTTGTTAAAATCTGTGGCCCGGGTGCGCCGCGTAGCCGGTGGGCTGACCCAGAAAGCCACGCTTGGTCGCCCAAGTCGGAGGAGCGCTGATCCATCCGTTTAAACGTCTATCCTGACCCCATCTGAGATATGAATCATGGCTCTGCGTCAGCAAAATCTGAGGCTGCGGAGAGCGTCCGGCTGCTGACTATGAATTAATGAGCACTCCATCATCTCCCAAGCTGCCATCTACCCATTCATTTAGCAGCCCACTCATACAAATCATCCAAAGCCGATATTAAGTGTCTAACAGCTGAGTAACCCATCCACCGGCATCTGGAACGGTGCTGTCACCGAGCGAAAATGCTACAACCCAAAGGCCTTCGTACAAACCTGGGAGGAACTGAACTGGACATTGGGTTATTTAACATAGATCTTTAATGCAACTTTTATCAAGAATGAGTTTTCTGGTTACCTTATGGATGGTTCTGGTGCCCAATCATAAAGCTTGGTTTTCTTATGTTTACAAGAGGGATGCATCAAAAAAATTGGCTTGAAGCAAGAAAAAAATGACAAACACTTATATCGCACTTTAGAATGGAGAAAAAGCAGCATGCGTGTGAAACGATTCAGGTTTTGTCATATTATCATGTTTACCACATGACAGCTTGTTAAAAACCTAATGGTGGAAGTTAAGTGCAACATGTATTTCATATTGCAAACAAAATAAAGCTAATCCTTCAGTTTCAGCCATAATGTTTGATTACGTAGCATAACAAGTAAACATTTTGTGGCCAAAACTACAGAAACAATATCATAGCATTTTGTTGAAAATATTGCATGATACAGAAATGGAGAAAAAGCAGCATGCATGTGAAATTATTCTGTTTTAACAACACAATTATTCAGTTTTTTTAATATATATATATATATATATATATATATATATATACACACACATATATATATACAAGCATATTTATTACATAAACGTTGGTTTACTTCTTTTTTTTATATCATGTCAATATCTCATTTCAGAGTCTACTATTATGCCATTAGCAGAATTGATTATTTTTTTTCCAAGCAAACGCTAATTACACATTTAATAATGGCAATTTCAGTGCTGCATTTTTTTTTTTTTTTTGGTGCATCATTATTGTCTGGGTCAGAAAGATTAGCTCCTCGGTGACTAATGTCTTAAACCAACTGGTTAGATGAGAAAATTTCCAGCTAAAAACTAGAGGAGATAGACCATAACACCTGGCTGAAAATACTGCATAAACTTCAATATAGGGAAAAAGTACTGCGTGTACGAAATTGTACATATTTCTTTCATAATTAGCAAACTACAGCTTGTTCAAATTGATCTATATCTCACTGCAGATGAGCCACAGTAAACAGATAAAGTGTAATCACTAAAATATATTATAACATTAACAGTATTGGCTGTTTCCAAACAAAGGCTGACAGAAAACATATTTTTCGGGTTTCAGCCAAATTCATTTTAGAGCATCACTACTTTCCAATGAACGAATAAAAGACATTTCTAGACTGAAAAAATTGGCTCTGCAATGGCCAATTTTGCAAACTGGTTGCAAACCAAAAATAAAAATGCAAAACATCACAAGACTGATAATACAAAATTAAACAAATCGCTCCAGTTATAATCAACAAAGCCGTTGAGACCGGAAAACTTGGCGCCATTCAGATGAATAAGCTGCAAAACAACTTCACCTGGTTTATTTATTTTAAGTGTAACTTTTAAATAAATTCCAAGCGTTGAATCAAAGCCAGTTTGGACGGCATTAAGAGAATGAAATCAAATTGGAAATTAAAACATGATTACTACAACTAAAACTAAAAGACTGCAATGATGATGAGCCATGTTTGTTTAAGGTCAAGTTATGTAGAAACGTAGTGACATTATCTCTCAAGTCTGTCGAAATGAAAGCCGATTCTGACACAAGCACCGAAACCATTTCAGTCCAAAAGGAGTTGCTTTATCCAATTAGAGCAGTCGAAGAAAAGTTTATATGCAGTCAAAGCCAAATTCAGTTATTTTGCACTGGAATCACTTGAGCGCTGAACTGAGCTGTCAACGCCTGGCTCGTGTGTCAAAACAATCAGAGGGCCAAGCGTCATTTACCCTTTCACACCATTTCTACTCGCCCCATGGCTCTCAGAACGAGAGCAAGAGCGAGAGAGGGAAGCGGGCCCCACACGATTCCACAGTCATAGGAAGCATTAGGAAGCTTTTCATCACTGTGGACCCACTCCACCCATCCATCGACCCACTTAACTGTCCTAAAACCACAGCATCTCACGTTACTGCTGCTCTGGAAACGAGGAAACGCTCACACAGCGATGGCGAGTGACACACACACGGCTAAACACGTGAGGACCATTAGAAGCATTTCATTCAACAGCATCCCTGCCGAGGTGGAAACACCTGCAGCGGAATGAGTGATGTTTTGATTGGACGCTGTCCATGCCTTCCTTTTGTTCACTTTTCAATCACATCCACCCAAACCTACAGTTTATAACAGTTACAGTCAGGTTGCTAAATCACTATTTAACTAGTAAATCTTACAGAAGACTTGTATAATTAGGTATAATTTTTAAACAGCGGTGGTTTCAGAAGTATTTTTCCTGTTCATTTTTTCCCTATTATGGAATTTTAAAATAAATTTGACTGTTTGGGAGGGGGAAAAAAAAAAATCAAAAAGACAAATTAATGGCTTTAATGAGAGAGAACTACAATCCCCTGAAGCGTTGTATATAAAATTCTAAATAATAAAAACAATGGAGAAATATAAAGATGTTGGGAAAAACAGCAAGCATTATTTTTACATTCGTTTCAAAAACTGATATTTTGTAGAAGCATGGATAATGTAGTTTTTCACCAGAAATTCAACTGTTAAACAAATAATTCTAAATGATCTGAAATAATGCAAGTTAAACAAATGCATATACTATTAATTAACCTTATAGCTTCAAGTAGTTTTGTGTTTAGTTTGTAAATTATTGTTAAAAATCAATTCCTCTATGGAGAAAATGAATGGGATTTTTACTTCCGGAAGCCAACTGTGACAGCACGTGACAAGCTTGATGCATCGCCATGGAAATGGAATGTTGTACATTCTAAAAATGTTGACATTTTAAAAAATCAGTCTGAACATTCTAAACTTTTGTGTGAAAGGGTTAAAGGTCAAGCCATTCCAATCTCTATAGGGACACTAAACAGAAGTCTATTTAGTCTGCCATTGTTCAAACAAACAGACGGTCACTGGTTAAGCCAGTGTTGCTATATGACCCATCTCACAAACAGATGCACACACACAAACACAAAACAGCACATTCGGAAAGAGCATGCCACAGTTGAATAAGTGACCTTTGCAACTTTCCTCTCTCCAAACATCACTCCATTTATTTCCCACTCCAGTCAGAAACGCCCCAGAAAAAAACAGTCAGATTGCATCTCTAAAACAAGTACACTTAAATAACATCACATAAAAGGTTATTCCATCCAGTCAGATGCACTCCCGTTGAGCATAACCTCTGCCGCTCTTTGGAGTGCGTGTTATTTCACCGCATTCCCCCTTTAATTTGCAACACAAGGCATGAGCGAGACACGGGGAGGGAGCTCATCCTCCGCCTCTTGACGCGCTGCCCAATCTGCGGCCTGTTAGGCAGTAGGCGGAAACTAATGACCAACATGAGTGTCTTCATGAGCTGTTTATTTTGCAGCATTCCCAAGACGCTGCAACAGCTGCCAAGCAAAAGCAGAAAAAAAGAAGAGATGCCGTCTTCTGCTAGCCACACAACAACAGCGGCCATTCAATCGCTGCTTCACACGCCGCTCCAGATGTAGACCACAGGTCATCTGCTTCACCATCTCAATCATTCGTCATCTTCCTTATCAAAGAGCACTGGAGAAAGAAAAAGGGTTCGTTGATAGAGCTCCGGAAGTAAATATCACATTCATTGTGTCCATAGAGTCCAAAAAACATTCTGTAGAAGCCAGAAGTAGGAGTCAATGTGATTTAAAAAAAAAATAATAAAATAAAATAAATGTAATTTCAGGTGCAGAATTGCACAAGATATTAATCCAGAAAAGAGATCCAGCAATCAGAGTTTTTGTTTTCGCAAAAAAAATCATCAGGTGTTCGGCCACTCAAAAAAAAATAAATAAAAAAATCCTGAATATAACTACTTATGTATGTGCATATTTTAAAATATCTGAAATATCTGAATATTATTTAAAACAACA
>SCHK01444552.1:11149-20317 GCA_004124795.1 Poropuntius huangchuchieni
GAAAGACTGAGGCGCTCTAATGACGCCTAATGAGCAGATCACGCTTTAACCTGCAGGATTATGACCTCTGACCTTTGCATTTTGCTTCCATATCCACTTGTGTGACCAAAATTAAAAACTGTAGCTACGCAAGAAAGAGCTCCCATTGTTTCATTCAAGGAAGTATCTGGTAATTATCTCTATTTAACTCTAATGTTGTCGAGCCTAAAGCACTTCTTTGGGGATGTCATTTACTACGGTGCCCTGACATAATTTGCATATGGTTGAATCAGTGATGAGAATTGAAGATGCTTTATCTTAATTTAGTTCATATCCAAAGCAATTTACTTTATTTGTCTATGTTTTCAAATCATTTCCATCTGTTTCTTTCAGAAGGATGAGCAGGGTTTAAAACTCAACAAGCCACACATATTTAAAAACTATATCCCAGATATCTTTATTTGGGAAGAATAGTTAGTTGATACGGTGACATTTTCTACGATAACAGGCACAAAAGAACAGCTCCTTTCTACAACAACAGTATTATAAATTTAACTAACGCACATGTAAATCAATGAAAAATCGCGACTTACATTTTAACAATTTCTCCTATTTCTCCTCCTCATACCGTCTCTGATACATCATCTTCTCCGGCTAACATCGGTGCCGAATTGACCGAATGAACGCCCTGGTTAATATAGTGGAAAATAGGGACATTAGCCCTTTAAGAAGAGCCACTATCACGCAGTCGTGCCCTTCAGAGTTTTACAGCTGGCATCTCAGGGCCTGCTCCATTTCATCTACAAGCTGTATATATAACAACCCATTTGGCGATGTGCATTGCTAGCGGATGGAGCATTGGGCCGGAGCCAGCCAGGCCTGTCAGAAGTGCTTATTTACAGGGGCAAGAGCTCAAGAGCGGAGCTCACACAATGATCAATAATGAAAGGAATTCGTCCTTTCATGTAATGCATGATTATAACCAAAGCCAAGGTGAACAGCTCACTCAAAGTAAGAGCCGAGGCACCTTTTCCACGTCAGTGCAGGCTTGTTTTATTCGCAGGCCCCGCTGTTCAAACCAATTGCGCTCTGACGGGAGAGCGGCAATCAGGGTCAGAGCGCAGGTCAGGGGGAAAGATATAGTGTATCGATTTCTCCGCGGGAGCGGAACCGGGCCGTGGCGGAGCTCTGCTCGGCGGGAGGCGGGGTGGACGAGTCGGCGGCTCGGCCTTCATTTCAATCAAAAACGGAGGGGTCAGGGGTCAAGCCTGTTCCACTCCCCATCATGATGAATTGGGGTGCGGCGGGTTCAAGCGGGTGACCCGCGGCTGCAGAGCTCTGAGTACTGGACGTAAGAACATAGATTACACCAGAGGTAAACATGTCACCCGCTACCATTAAATCAAGACAAAATAATCATATAAAACGCCGCTTTACGCCTTTTCTTTCCAAGAACTAACAGTAAAATGAAACCCTAAGAAATAAAAGGCTCTTGAATGCAATGTCACAACGCAGCCGTGGAAGCTTTAACTAGACAGAAATGCTCTTTTGATTTAATACGTTTTCCCTGCAGAATCACAAAATCAGCACAATAACTGTGGTAAATAAGATGTCACGTTTATATGGATCCTACTTCTACTTCCAAATTTTCTCTTGTATTAAACACTAACTCGCCATGTTTTTATTGCAATACATCCTCACGCCCGTCTCCAAGCAAATTTAGCAAAATCACGGTGCCTCGTGGAGTTTTGTTCTTTGCACTTGCGCTGTCAAGAGCGTCTTCAGACTAAAATTGTAATATTCCACAGCTTATTAGTAAACAAAAATGCTGAATGTGCTAAAAATACCGCCACCCCCTCAAACCAAAAATCTAACACAAAAGTGTTTTCCATATATTTAATATTGAACATTGCAATGCCTATATTTATTAAATAATAAAACAAATTATTAAAATTACTAAATTTAATTTTGTGTTTTATTTATAGTTTTACACATACTGTAGACATATAAAAAAATCTTTACATTAAAAACTACTCAACTTTATCAACTACTTGCCTAAATAGGCATTAATTTAACATTAATACAATTACTGATTGTAGTTTTTTGTTTTATTCATATTTTTAGACAAACAGTGTGCATATTTTAATGGCCAATAGCATGAAAATAACATATTACATTTTTTTGCATCATACTGAATGCTGTTTACATTTAGGAAAATCGATTCTGATTCCAGAATCGGATACTTAAGGTCAGGAATCGGATACTTGTTACACAATATAAATGTTTGATATCATTATTTAATCACATTGGAATCAAAACTGGGAATGGAAAAGAATCAGAATCAGAATTGATCAAATTCAAATGACACCCAACCCTATTTACATTGAATGCATTAATAGATTTGAAAATCAGCTAAAAAAATATTTACATAAAAAATACTACTGAACTTTATCAACTGTTTATCTCAAAATCAATAGTTATCCATATTTTACATTGAACATTATAATGCTACAAACCCTAAATTCATTAAAGCATTAATTTAACTTTATTACAATGATTGATTTTAGCTTTTTGTGTATTTTATTTATATTTTAAACAATCTATATACATATTTTAATATTGCCAATAGTGTGAAAATAATATCAGCCTGCATTTTAATCAGTGCATCCCTAACACGGCATGTAATGATTTACTTGCACATATTAAATAAGTATACAGAATGTTAGTGAAAGGATTTACAAGCAAAGTGAAATGGGTTTTTTAAAAAGTTAGGTGCGTCTATCATGCTGAAAAAACACAGTTTAAAGCTAGAACCACACTTTACGCAAGCACTCAAATGCAGACACAAATGCTTAGTTAGCACATTGCAACCATGCAGTCTTGTTTAAACAGCACAGACACATTTCACAGCGCAACAGAATGTGAAATTGAACTTCTGCAGCTAGAAGCATCTGTGCTGGCACGGCGTACCATTCAGGTCTCAGACCTTACATGTTGCTGGCTTATTAAGCATAATCAGTGTGACATTGTGCATGTAAACACACACACACTCACTGCTATTTCACATTGAAAGATTGTCAATAGTCGCATAAATACCTGTAAACACGGTCGATATCTTCAGCTAATGGCATATCACAACATCTCATCAAGGAGGGAGGGCGGTCTTATCATATTGCCGCTGTTTTCTATCCATGCTAGCTATTAAAAGATTCCGTTATTGAGAGCGACATCTGGCCTCAGACGTGTGGAGCCGTTTTACAGTATTATGAAATGTTTGTGCAAAATTACACAGTGGACTGAACTCATGATTCAGATGACAAATGCCAGCAGTCTAAGGGTCTTCCCCATCAGCCGCTTGAGAGAGATGTTTGCATTGCCTGCCCGCAATTACCCAGCATGCAATATTCAGTCAGGACGCCCGCAGACCCTGACAGATTATGCAGCGGTGTGTGGGATCCAGCGTCTCACTGAGTGGGTGAATGAGGTCTGACTTCAAATTTTTATTTGTTCTCTGTGCTTTAACCTCATTTACAGTAAGAGAAGGAGGTCAGGGGCCGTATTACACCATATCAACATATGCTTGATAGCATGTGCGCCGCCGCTAGTCTATTTCTGTAAGACTGCTGCGCTGCTTGACACCGACTGTACAGAACGACAATTCCTGCTGCTCTACTTCCTTCACAATTCAACTGGGCGGTAAAAATCGGAAAATTAACAGACTGCGATATAAAAAAATGCACTTAATTTACTTTAGCAAACGTCATGATAGCCAAATTACAAATGAACTTACATGATAGTCATCTCTGAGAGANTCACACATTAGATGACAGCTTTTTCAAATTACAAATGAACTTACATGATAGTCATCTCTGAGAGATTTTAAAATCATTTTTAAGACATTTTCCTTCACAAAGAGCTTATTATATCCCTTACACAAATCTTCATGACCTTTCTATGACCTTTTAGATTTTTATTCATTTCCATGACTTTAAAATTTTCTGATATTGTCCATGACCAAAATGTTTGCTTACATAATTTAATGAAAATAGAAAAACATACTTTTCTTTTCTGCTGACTTAACTAAGGTGGCATAAAAATATTAACTAATATTATTATAGGCTACAAGGGACTATAGATATATTTACTTAATAGATATGTTTATTTTATAGACATATTTATTTAATAGATATACATACATACATATACATATATATATATATATATATATGTATATATATATATATGTATGTATATATATTAAATATATATAAATATATATATATAAATATATATATATATACTAAATATATATTTATATTTTATATATATATTTATATATATTTAATAAATATATATATATATATTAGTGCTGTCAAATGATTAATCACATCCAAAATAAAAGTTTTTTACATATGTATGTGTACTGTGTATATTTATTATATAAATACACAAACATGCATGTATATATTTCAGAAAAGTTTTATTTTTATATATTAATATATTTATTTATAATATAGATTATATGAATATAAATATAGACATGTAAATACATAAATACTGTACAAAATAAATACTGTATGTGTGTATTATATATATATATTCATTCATATGAAAACAAAAACCTTCATTTTGGATGAGATTAATTGTTCGACAGCACTAATATATATATTTCAGAGTATCTACATGGATGGAATCAAATCAAGTCAAATGGATAAAATCAATATTATCTGACTTGAAATATTCTGTTTAAACCAAAATACGTAACACTACAACAGTTGTGAATGCATTTTCATGTTGTCTTTAAGCACTATAGCCAACCGCAAAAGCGCTGCTCTGTTATTTCCTGTAAAACATTTCAAAAATTCACCATTTGATGTTTGGGAATAAATCGCATTTGTGTTGCTTGCTAAACTAAACGGCTTCCTCCATGAGCGCACACACTGGGGGCAGATGTTGCGGATGAGAGATAAATGAGTTTGATGGTGTTTAGAGCAAAAGGAGGAGGAGGAATAGATTGGGAAAGAGGGGGAGGAAAGAGAGGCAGCAAACAAGTGCGCTCGGCAAGGACGGGTCGGCAGCGGCCCAATATCAAGCTAGAGAACAGTCTTCCAGTAACAACAGAGAGAACAAGAACCGGCCCAGCTAGCGGAACCAGCGTCACCTACTTGAAAAGAAGAGAAACTCATTCAGTACTGGCACTGTTCTCACAACACACAATTGGCAGTGACGGTAAAGATGGCTTAGAGAGAGGCACACAGGCTATGAACCACCACACACAAGGTTTAAATGCTCTACTTTAGGCAAACACTAATTAAAAGGGCCATATTCAACACACATATTCTTTCCCTTAAGTACACTTGTTTAGTCAAGCTTTCTTGCACCAAAAAGAGTCCTAATTTAGATTTACATGAGAATTTTCCATCCTCTTTCTAACCTGCTGAATTACCACTGTAGGAATTCTATTGTATATGTAAATAACTTCTATTATAATTGGTATAAATGGCTATACATCGATACATGCAAGTATAAAGTACACAAGATGTGAATGCTACAATGCAACTTTGAGTTACACAACAGTTAATATTGCAAATTATTATTGAATATAGTGATTTCATGTATAAATATAGACATAAATAAATCCAAAACTACATGCTATATACTTGTTGTTAATGTACAATGAATAAATAGTTCTGAATTACATCAAAATAATATACATTAATGATTAACATATCAATATGCTTTTAAAAACATTATTAATTTATATATTAAAAATAAATTATAATAATATTATATTATGTAAATATACACAAGCTTTTAAAAATATGATTAATTTATATATTAAAAATAAATTAAAATGTATATAACGTAATGCATAATTTATAACAGAATAATGTGAGTGAATGGCATTTTTAAAAATAAATTGAGTGAATTTTGATACTGTTGTCTTGAATACAATGATCTGTGACCTGTTCATTTTCAGATTTTTATTGGCCAGTAATATAATACAATATAATAACACGTAATTACATTGTAGGATGTTCTAAATGAACAAAAGTCAAGTGAACTTTGATGAGTATGATTGGAAAATTGCATTGCTAAGGTTAAAAAGTCTACGTATTTGATTTCAACTCTTTGATTTCAAAAGCGCAACAAAAATAGCACTTCCTATTATACATCTTTTCTTAGTTCAGCATCATCTCATCAGGTCATGAATGCACTAATGGAGAGGCTGTTGTGCAGGAAGCAGAATCGTCTCTCCTCTCAAGCACAGGAAGCTTCTCTCTCTGAAGTCTCACTGGGTGGAACGAGAGATGCTTCGACCTGTCAGCCAATCAGCTGACGGCCTCACACAAGTGTTTTCCTGTTGCTAGTCTCAGTGCCTGAGGGCTTTTGAACACTCTTCACCATGAAGAATCCCACAAAGTAGAATCCAATAAAAACCTGACAACTGACTGAAAGCTATATGCAAAGGGCCACATTAGCTTTATGAAACCTACAGTAGAGATGAAAAACACTCTCTCTAACCTACTACACCACCTTCCTCAGCTCTGAGCCTGGAGTGCACATACACTGTACTAAATTCCCAACTCTGCCCGGCAGATTCACTTTACTCAAAGGCAATCATGGGGTCGGCCTCTTTGAGTGAACAAACCGCTCGCAGGTACTTTGCAGTCTGTCAGGGAAGCTCCACCACGGGACCCCGGCGAGAGCCCAGACCTGGGGCCTCGGTTTCAGCATTAGCTGAGGCCGCACAGGGGATTGGAGAGGGAGGGGGAACGGGGTTTGGGAGCCAGACGGAGAGGTCGGACACGCTCCATCTCGCTGCCACTCAAACAGGCCGGACATCTGCGCGAGCTGGCCTGTACTTCAGGGAGTAGCACGGCTCTTCTGGTAGCACGTCTACTGCTGATTGCAGGGCGGGTGTGTGTACATGTACAAGTGTGTGTGAATGTCTGAGGACCTCTCTGTGGAAATGAAATCAGTTACAGCTAACAGACAACATGACACAGCATTTGGAATGCACTTAACTTGCACAACGTGAAGCATTTCTGAGTGAAAAATGGCGGACAGGCCCTGATTTTATATATTTAATTGAATGAAAAACACGCTCTTCAAATTAAAGGTGCCAAATGGGGGTTTTCACAGTTTTTTTTTCCATAGAAGTACCATTTTGGTATAGGAGTATGCGACAAATAACATCTACGGTAACATCGTAATTGTTGTTTTAATGATATGCGAGCTGACGTGTGTGAGTACATGTGCAAAAAAGAAGGCCCCTGTAAATTTAAGTTATGAAAGCAAAAAATCCCTGTATGGGTTTTCGTTTATAAGATATGATTTAGTAAGCCAATATCCTTTTTGACAATTTTCCAGAATATCGGCACGATCACAAATGTTATATTGACTTTTATACAACAGTTCAAAAAACAAGAAGATAATAATGAGTATTACAATTTTGATACAATATTGTCTGTTTTTTTCTGTTTCACCAATTAAAATACTTCCAAACAAAGCTGGATCAGAAAATTTGTACACCTCAGAGCCACACTGTGGTGTTTCATTCCTAAAAGAATCTGTTTCTGAGTGAATCATTTGAATCACTGATTCAATGATCTATACATAAGACAGTCGCTTGCTTCATTTCTAAACAAATCAGCCATTTTGAGCAAATCATTCAATGAATCACTCATTAAGACAGTGACTTGTCACCACCTATTGGTAGTTTTAGTGTTACATTTGTTTATCAATGACAGGCCTAAGCCAGCCAAGGCACCAGCACAAAAACAAAAGCTTCCATGGATGCAAAAGGTTCTTCATGGAGCCATCAATGGCATTAAAGAACCTTTATTTAACGTAGAACACCTTCGCAACACCCTGACAAATCCTAGCATTGTGGCTTTTGCACAGGATTGCAATATTCACCCCACCCCCTGAAAAAAGAAAAGTTTAATATTATTTTTCACACCTCAGTGGCTTTGGTTGTGTCAGCAGAAAAGAAAAAGAGGTTTCAGAGAAGGAGTAATTACTTTCTGATTAAAGATTATGAAAACAAACAATAAATGCGTCAATTTCATGTTTTCTTTAAAAACAGCCAAAAATTGTTTTACCAGTGACCAAGAATTGGTCTCCGTAAAGTTAGCGCACATTAAAACGTTGCAGTCAATTTAGAAAGCTGCCGTTTGATGCGCTGCCAGCGAGCGTTTCTTCAGCAAACACACGCCGCAGAAGCCCAAAAGACTTTTAAGAAAACTTTCATTTTGCTCTTTACTTTGTTATTCATCTCTTTTTAACATTTTATTCGACTCCCCTGAAACAAATTCCGTAGGTTCTCATGGAGCACTTCAGTAATGCGGCGTGCGAGCGCTCCCGTGCCTCCATATATGAATACATTAAAGCGGGTGATTGTCAGGCGGTGCTGCTGGATTCCTCCCTGTGGTCCCGCATGGCTCCGAGAGAAGAGAAGGAAAGCTCGCACTATTGTTAACCTCTTATCAGGCAGTTGCTAACACTCTAAATTGTTTCCCCCTCAGCAGAGGTTTGGCAAGAACGCCTTTCTCTTCCCCTCCATCACTCCCTCCATCTGTCTGCTTGCCGATTTCCCTCCGAGTTAAACAGGTTGCGGGAACGCGTCCCTGAATGGTGCCTTATATAATTAATCAAACTCTCCGAGAGGATATCGATGCGATTCACATCTAAAATTCTCCAGGCAGAGTTTCGCCTGAAAGCAGGAACACAACAGAGTGAGAGAGAGATGAGAGATGATGCAGGTGCTGCAGCGTTTCCAGAAATCTGACATCATGTCTACACTGGACGGGTACAGTGAGACGAGAGTTGGGAAACCAGAACTGGTTCTTATTCAGAACCTTTTATTTATTTATTTATTTTTTTAGATAAAGGAACTGGAACATTTTCATTTTAAGTTCTTGAACTTCTATTCCTGCGAGTTGTTGAACTACCTGTGGATAGAACACCACAAAATAAATAAAAATCAAATATTTCTTTACTTTTATTTCTTTTATACAGAAGCTACAAAATCTACCAACAGCCAAATTTTCAACGGATAGTGCACAATTGGTTTCCAAATATTTGAGTGAATTTTGAGTAAATATTACACAAAAATGTTCAATGGATATTGCAAATGTGCTAGAATTTAAAGGAGTCATAGAACACCCCCCAAAAATAATATTT